>ML261716.1:87207-126630 GCA_005239495.1 Nicotiana undulata
AGAAAAAACAGAAATTTGAAAATTACAAAAAAAGTATATAAAAAAAAGAATCTTGTGGGGAATTGGGGGCGGGGGTAAGGAGGGGTGCACGAAAAAAAATAAAAATTTTAAAAAAAATAAAAAAAATAAAAATAAATGTACTTTTTGCGGGGGTGGGGGTGGAGTTGGTGGGTTGGTGAGGGTAAGAAATAGGCTGGGGAAGGTTGAGAAGGAGTTTTAGAAAATGTTTTCCCATGAATTGATGAGGAAAATATTTTTCAAAATATTTAAGCTAACCAAACATGAAAAAATTGAAACATCGATCGTACCAAACACACCCTTAATGTTTATATCAATTTAAATATTTGAGATGTATCTTAACATGTATTATTATTATTATTATCATTTAATGATATATAATTAATTCATTTTTCTTTATTTTTATACTTAATTAGAACAATAAGACGTGATTAGTATAAATACGGGATGCAAATATTTAATTCATGGTTGAATTGCTATTTACCATTGCCAATGCTAGAGTGAGTCAAAAGGTAGTTGGATATTTTGTTTATTCATTTGTGAAAAATATCCGAACCCAATATATCATATTTTGTGGACACGCTTTCTTCGTTAACCCAAAACTTGCACGTGCGTCGCTAAACCGCACGTGTAAAACATATTTTATGGAAATATTTAATTAAGGGAAAAAGATTAAATACGTTACTAAAAATAACATAACATAACATAACATAACATTAATATTAATAATAAATGAAAAGTACAAGTATAACCTACTTTACTTCTTCCCTTTCTTCTTCCTAGTGCGCAACTCAGATCACAAAGGGGCTGAAGGTTTCTAATTCTCTGATACCTTTTATTTTTTATTTTTAATTATTTAATATGTGTGTATGCGCTCGTGCAGATGGCAAAATTTTATGTTTATTTTTGTTGTTGTTGTGAATTTTAGTCAGTGAATGTTGTGTGTGTTTATGTAGGAAATTTGAGGAAGGAGATCTGATGTACTTGCCTGTGGATCTTAATTATTCGGGAGATCATGATCGCCGTAGAGCATAAAGGTATGGCTTTTTTTATTTTATTTTATTTTTTAATATGGGTATTTAATGCTGTTATGCTTTATGTGTGTGGAATTTGCCATGGTGGGATCTCGACTTTTCAGAAATTATGGGGTTGAACTGAAGGATAGGAATTGTGGGTTTCATGTGTATTTTTTGAATGCAATGAATAAGCATTTGATTCACAGTGGTTTTTGGTTTGAATGGATGTGAAAGAGTACGTTTTTTATCATGTAATTCTATTGGTGTTTCTTTTCTTACTTTTTATGAAGATAATACATGCAATGCTATTGTTGGGGAAAGACTAGGAAGACTTTAAGGTTGAATAATTGGTTACCGAACTTCTTTTTTGACAACAGTGGTCGAGGACAGCGTCCTTTCTAGTTTGTGGGCACGTTGACTATTCCACCGAGTACGTGCTACCTCCCACCGATTTAGGTAGATGAGAATAAATCACCTAGTTATTTGCTGTCTCTGTTGAGGTTTGAACCCTAGTCCCCCAAGTTTACACTCGCTTTATTGACTCACTACGCCAATACCTTGGATAAACATAATTTCTGGGGTAGGGAGTGTCTGTGTGTGGGAGGGGGGGGGGGGAGGGATAAAGTTTGTCTTTAGGTTATGGATATTTTGCTTCCCCCTTTTCCCAACGGGAGTTTATGTTGGAACTTAGAACTGTAAGTTTTAGTGCTATTTGACTTTAAAGTTTAAATGGACATACATAATGTTCTACCAAACCTATCAAAGAACAATGGTTCTTTCATTTTGGAGATACTATTTTGTTGAGAGAAGTTGTTATTTGGCTAGTTCATTCCATTGTCAATTGTCGGAGTAAATATAATATTGCTCACTAAATCCACAACCAGGAGGGGGAAAAGCAACTACACCTCAATCCAGTCTGTTATATGAATCTTCATTGACCAATTGTTCCAGTTAAGCTCATTTTAGATAAATATTATATAAATTAAAAATAAAAAGTACTACACATTCTACTGGCATAAATATCTCTCACATGACTAAAAGACTCCTAGAAAACACTGGATCATAAGTAATTGTATTTCTATAACTAAAATATATTCCCAACTAATTAGTATCGCGTATACAGATCGTTTTCTTCCATTATGCCCTATTTTCCGCTAGATTTGCATGGATTCTCTAGAGATTGTAGGTCTTTCGATATAACTTATGTGATTTTAGGTCTACCTCATCCCCATCAATACCTTTGCTTTCACACTCATAGACTGGTGCATCCGAAAGTCGATATAGGACACGATCAAACCATCTCAAATAACCTTCTCTTATTTATTCTCGAAGTGTGCTACTGGCACCTTCTGGTGAGCTGACCATTTTTAATCTTGTCTAATCTTGTATGACCGCACATCCTTCCTATCATCTGGATCTCCTTGACACTCATCTTGTGGTTATTGTTTGCATTTAGGCACCACAATCCTATCTAATCTCATTTCAACTTCTATCATTCATATATTTAGTCTTACGCTGCTTATCCTAAAACCCTTATCCTCGGGAGGATCCTTGCTGTTTTCCTATTTTTTGAGCTGTGATTTATGGTTTAAAAGGTGATTTGCTGGGATTTAAATCTTACCTTATAAAAAAAGATGATTTGCTGGGATGAACTGGGTAACAGTTTACTTGAATGTGATTTAATGGCAATTTAGAACTAATGTGTTAGTGCACTTTTGGGACCTTATCCTCGGGAGGATCCTTGCTGTTTTCCTATTTTTTGAGCTGTGATTCTTGGTTTAAAAGGTGATTTGCTGGGATTTAAATCTTACCTTATAAAAAAAGATGATTTGCTGGGATGAACTGGTTAACAGTTTACTTGAATGTGATTTAATGGCAATTTAGAACTAATGTGTTAGTGCACTTTTGGGACCTGATGTCCACTCCTTCTGCTCCATGACTAGTTGAGTTGTACCACCTGCCCTCAGAGTAAAGTCAGTGTCCCAGTAACACATTCTGATTTTTGTGTGGAAGCAAAAGTAAGCTTGAGACTTGAGTAACCACAAATGCTATAGTTACCCCCGTTTTAGTTTTTAAATTATGGAACTAGTTGTATTTTCCCTCTCCTACGTTCACTGCATGAAGCAAAACTCCATTGTTGAAGGAAAATGCTTATTTGAGAGGTGAGTAGGTGTCCTTTTGCATACAGCAGAGTGTCTCCTCTTAACAGCCAGAGATCTTACCTTAATAAAAATATTCAAAACAAACGCCAGAGCTTCTGGACTGTAAAAGCTTGGGAGGAGCTTTGCCATTCTAGTCCATGAAGTCTGTTCAAAATAAGCATCAAAGAATTCGCATGGTTCTCATGTACTTAAGTTATAGACTAGTACTAGTTCATTTGAGAAGTAGTTTGATTGCCTTTTATTATAGTTAGGGCTGCTACCTTAAGGAGAAAAGCTGCAGATCTGCATTAACATTTAACTGGAACTTTGGCACGGCCTCTTAGTCATCTGACTGTTCAGCACTGTTTTGTGTATCTAAGGACCATAAAACAAATAACGGACAAGCTGCAATGAGATTTAAGTTTTTAGTCCTTTGTTATAAGTCAGTATGTTGTGTTTATTTAAAAATCTTCTTTTGGGTTTGTTTGATTTTGTGGCAATTATGTACTTTGGAATCTTAATTTATTCATGTTTGTGAAACACTTTCATTAATACCTATGTGATGTATTTGTTATTTATCCTTGGACTGCAGATACTATGCATACGAACTGTGAGGCATCCGTAAGATGCCTCCAGAATGCAGGCTATCCCCATAATCTGCATTACAGTAGGACCGCTGTCAAAGTCTTACCAGAGCCTAGTGATGGCGCCTATATTCATCCAGGTGGGGATAGCTTGGACGGCACATTGAGTGGTGAATCTATTGACTCTTCAAAAGAATCGCCAAACCACACTGTTTATCAGCATGGCTTTGGTTTATGGTCAGCCTTTTATCCTAACTCAAATATGCATCTGCGCTCCGTGAATGCTATTGACAGCCAGATCTTTCCATATCCAGTGGATAACCACTACCATTATAGCCTATTAAACATGTTCCCTCAAAATTATCAGTATGATTATCGGTTCCAAGATTTTCAGTATTTTGTTGTTATTGACTTTGAGGCAACATGTGATAAGGAAAAGAATCCTCACCCTCAGGAGATAATAGAGTTTCCATCAGTAATAGTCAGTAGCACGACTGGCCAGCTGGAAGCTTGTTTTCAAACTTATGTGAGGCCAACGTGCAATCAACTATTGAGTGATTTCTGCAAAGATCTGACTGGTATCCAGCAAATTCAGGTTGGTTGCAAGTTTTGATTTGCTACCTATTATAGGATTTCGTCTGAGATGGATGAGAGTTTTAACTAAATAATGGAAGAACCTTGGATAAGCATATTTTTAAACATGTAGCTTACTATCCTTCCATATTATGAAGATTGACTTAATTTGATGGGTTGAAGTTGGGAACTATCTGCTAGTAGTTATGTTGTTCATTTGCTCATTGATTGTTTTTCTAGCTTTATTAGTATAAAAAAATTATAAATAACTAGAGCAACAACAAAGAAAACTTAGATTTTTTACAGAACTTGTGGAGGTACTTTCTCTCCTGTGCGGGAATGTGTGTTGCAACTTGCAAGGTTAAATGAGCAATCATGAAATGGATTAGTTGTATTAGATTGCTATCATTTGTTATGTCGGAAATTTGAAATGGCCAACATGTGGTTTGAGATGTATCCTCCATATGGCTATTAGATATTTGAGAAGTGAATGATAGATTTTGGTATATTGTTTCGGTTATGTGGTGCAAATGATTGAACTTTTAAATTTATGATATCAATCCCCCCCCCCCCCCCCCCCCCCCCCCGGGTGATGTGTAGTATATTATTCATGGTTTTAGGCAATATAGAAGGGTTTGTCTCTTAATACAGCCTTTGCTACCTATGTGCTTGTGATTACCAATTTTATTGACCACCATTGAAGAGATTAATCTAACTAGATCTAAAAAAATGAGTTCGTAAGATGAGGTGGATATGGCCAAACTCTTAAGAGAACACTAGTCTTTCTAATTTAAGGTGATTAAGTTAAGTGCATTGCTTGGCATGTTTTGTTCCAATCTGACTTAAGTATTTCGATCTAGTTTTTGGACACATTTCACTCTCAAGCAGGTATGATCCTTATTTTCATTAATAGAATTTCTTCAAAGGAAGTCGTGAGAGAACCCTGGTCTGTCATAGAATTGAGTTTTCTAAAAGGAATGTCTTACTGAGGTTTGAACAATGGTGCTCATGGATTTGTCCTGAAGTTGACGGGCACTAAACAATAAATATCTAGCAAAATCATTGGTTGCTAAGAAAACATTCTGCAATATATTATATTAGAAACAGGAATAAGGAATTAATATATGAAAACTTGTTAGTAAATCTCCTTGGTTAATAACTAGTTACTGAATTTGAACAAGAAATTTTGAACTGCACTTTTGCATCTGCATCAGAAACTTGATACGCACGGCGTTTTAACTCCAATGACATGGTTTTCACTTCATATAATTTACTTAATTACAGTATGTTTTAAACTTCCTATACTCGTGTTTCGGGGTAGGGGTAAGGTCACCGTACACTCTACTCTCCCCAGACCCCACTTGTGGGATTTTACTGGGTATGTTGTTGTATATATATTTCTCATATTTTTCTTCATCTGTGCCTTTCTTTGCTTAAAGCATTCACTTGAATTGGTTAAAGCATAATGCAGTTTTTAAGGACAGGCTTGGAGTTTGGAGTGTCTTTTCTATTGAAACTTATTGTGCTGCACCTTCTTTCTTGAGTAGGTTTGACCTGTTTTGTGAATATTGGCCAGTCTATTGCTACTTTCTGTGGGTTTAATGTTGTAACAGCTGAGTCATGCAAGGTTGAATTTTTTTTTCTTTGGCAGGTTGACAGAGGAGTTACTCTAAGTGAAGCTCTCCTTAGGCATGACAAGTGGCTTGAGAAGAAAGGGATAAAGAATACCAACTTTGCTGTTGTCACATGGTCCAGTTGGGATTGCCGTGTGATGTTGGAATCAGAATGCCGATACAAGAAGATCAGGAAGCCTCCGTATTTCAACCGGTAGGTTTATATTCTTATTTTTATCTGTGTTCTAAAGTGGAGCACTTTTTCTTTGGGTTAACATAAAAAACGTATTCCAGATGGATCAACTTGAAGGTTCCTTTCAAAGAGGTTTTTGGAGGTGCAAGGTGCAATTTGAAAGAGGCGGTCCAAATGGCTGGCCTAGCATGGCAGGGCCGTCCACACTGTGGTCTTGATGATGCCAAAAATACAGCCCGCTTGCTTGCTTTGCTCATGCACAGGGGTTTTAGATTCTCTATCACCGATTCTCTGATGTATCAATCTGGTGATGAACCCTCTACATGGAAGCTACCCCCAGATCACCCATCGTTTCCCTCTTATCAACCTCAAAAGACGAGGGACATGCCTCCAGGATTGCAAAATCATCAGCCTTACTGTTTCTGTGGTGTAAGGAGCAGCAAAGGGATGTTCCGGAAACCAGGTCCAAAGCAAGGAAGCTTATTCTTCGGGTGTGGGAATTGGACTGCTGCTAGAGGTGCCTGCTGCCAGTATTTCGAGTGGGCCTTGTCCTGAAGGACCAGGAAAAATGACGTAACATTATTCAGCCGAATCATCATCATCTCTCTCTCTTTCTCCCTTCTTTCTCTCTATGTATAAAGTGAAACGAAAAGACTTGGTTGATGACTGTTTGAGGAAGTGAGTCTACACTTCTCTTGTGGAGATCTTCACTTCCTACCAAAGTAAATATGGATAGTTCAATCAAACCCTTTGGTTTCCAGTTAATGTTATGAGCGGTAAACTTAGGAAATGAAAGATGGAATGATCCAACCATTTTAAAACTGACTTGTTGACAGTGATTGAACTCTGTGGAAATGAGTAATGGTGTACTCAGAAGCATGCATTGACATGCCAAGACATGTTTTATTGTGTTAAAAATAACGTGTGAGCATTTGCTATTCAATGGGAATGACAGCAGAGTTGCTTGCTCATAATTTCTCCTTATCCCCCTCCCCTTACCCTCCATTTCTTTTCTAAATTTGACTTTTATATTGGACAAGTGTTGTGCCTTAGTGGACCTCAAATAATTCAAGATTGAATTTTGTAGTAATTTCCAGTCATCTTTTCAAATCTTAGCTTATCTTGAAGATGAAGGGCGTTACAGGAAGAGTCTTATAAGCACATTTTTGGTAGTTATTAAGTGTCAATAGGAACAAGCCTTAGTATAAGTGTCTCAGTGAAAGTTGAAGCGGCCTCATATGTGTAGACTTCTTCTTTCTTCAGTTCCATGTCTGTAATATAAATTTGCTAAGCCTTTCCTCTTTAGTTCAATCTTTGACAAACTTATGTAACGTACATTTGGTTATCATTGTTAAATATACAGGCCTTAAAGATTTTATCAACTCTTTTATACTCATTGTTGTAATTTATTTTATTCGACCAAACTAGCTATTGGCCCCGTGCGCACTTGCTTGCTTCTCGTCTATTAGCCACTTTATGTATTCAGACAAGATTACCAGAAAAATGGTACCTTTACCAAATACAAGCTGGATGGTGGTCGTTTTTTCTGAAACTTTTGTCTCTGAAAATTCACAACGCACACGAATCAAAAGCGTTTCTCGGCCCTGACAAAAAACAAGTGAATGCTTTGATATCTTTTTCCCACCTTAATTGCCCAGCAAAACAGTGAAACGAGTAAGAACTACAGAGGAAAGGGGCTTCAATATCTATAGATTGTTACAAGAACAATCGAAAATAAGTAACTTACACTTAATTGTCCAAAAATGGTGATCGAATAAAATTATAGCCCCATTTGCATAACACAAGATTGGGCATCTGCGTAATTTTGAAACTGCACTTCAAATAGAACAGTCTTGTACTCGATACTTCCCCATTATGTTAAAGTTTTAAGGTCTTAATATGAAACAAGCAAACAAAGGTCATAATCACCTCTTATGAAGTAATCTAGTGTAGGAAATTCAATAGACTTGCTACTAAATAAACAAACCATACACTTCGCTTTTATCAAAAGTCTTAGTTTAACAGCAAAATTGTAATTCCAAAAAACTCGTAATACATAAAGTCTGGAGGGCAAAATACCACAGCATATAACTCATCTACCTAGGTAAGACAAAGGATCTAAGAATCGGCAATAGTGACCTCAACCTCAACACCAGGTTCAATGGTGATTGAGGTGATTTGTTTGACAACATCTGCAGAGCTGAAAAGATCAATGACTCGCTTGTGGACACGCAGCTCGAATCTGTCCCATGTATTTGTACCTGTGTGTAGAGACAAATGAAGGAGAAGATTAAACTTTTTGATGAAAATAATTTGTCCAGAAAATAGAACTCCTCGGACACAGCTTTTTATTCATAGAATCACAGATCATCAACATGAAACAAAATTAAAAGAGGTAATACAAGAGGCATAAAAGAACTCCTCGGATTACTTAATGTTATCTTCTAAGATGTAGAGAATGAGCATTAAAATAAACTAGTGGGGCCTGGGGGAATCAAAACCAACCAGCAACCGAAACATCATCACTGGGAGGAAGACAACAAAAAAGAGCCTGGAATTTTGTTATGAGTCGATGTAACGGAAATGTGACTTGTCGGTATAGGTCAAGAGATTTTTTTGGGGGTGGAGTGGGGGGTCCCAACGCATGCCTGACATACAGTTGTGTTGGGAGCTCAAATGTAGTTGAGGATAAGGATGTCAAGTGGTTGATTGTTCGATACAAACACTGTTCATGCTTTCAAAATCTTACAACCAGTAACACTGGTGGTAAGCACCCACTCTTATCCAGCAACTAAACTTTCGAAAAAGAAGTTCTTTATTAAGGACTTTGGAACAAGGTTATATTCTATAAAACCACTTGCTAGAAGAATAAGTCTCCGATGTAAGACTAGAGATTAACCTTCCAACCCATTTAAAATAGTTCAGACTAAGTTGACAGATGAACAAAATACTATCTCTTAATGATACAAGAATCTCTGGATCGGAATCAGAATCAAATATCTCCAGTTAAAATTATGTTATTTCAGAGAGGAACAAAAATGCATTTAAAAGTATGAAAAGGTAGTACCTTCACCACAAGGAGACTTTCTAGTGGTAATGTTAAGGACCTTTGTGGGCATCCTCACGGGTCCCTTCACCCTGAGCCTCTTATCCTTGGCACCACGAACCAAATCAGCACACACTACATGTTTTTAAATCATGTCAAAGAATAAGAGTGTATCCCTTAATAATTTATACAAAACCACAAGTAAACCATTAATGAAATTACAAACCACATCTCTACTGCAAAAGTCATTCCCAGCTGAAACACAATGCTCCAAAATCTACTTTTACCAAAAGTTACAAGATACAGGGTACATTTCTTCGAGGTGGAGATACTAAAATTCATCGTTTTTAAACATATTGACTACTTCTACTTGAAGCATTTGTAAGTCCAACCATAAATCAAATCTACACAAATTTATTAAACAAATAACCTTCTACCAGATACCAACAAAATGCAGCTTAGGACATGTACCAATGAGTAATGAAATCAAATAGCGGCCATGGGGATTCATACATTGAAACATTTGTAAGTCCATTCAAAAACTTTCAAAAATTGAAACAAATTGAGCTCAAAACCATCAGTTGATTTGTTAGAGAACAATGTTCCTCAAAATAGACACACTGATACAAATTCAATTACTCTATCATACTAGCAATAATTCTACTTTCACCATTTTCTCATCAAGTCTAGGCCAAAAACCAAAACCATAAACGCTACAAAGTTTAACGGAAACTCTTCGCAATTGGATCGTAGAAAAATCACATACTCATGACATTGGAAAACAACATATGTAATAAAAGCATAAAAGGGGAAACCTTTCTCGAGATTCTTAACATTTTTGGAGGAAAGAGTGATCCTAATCTTGTGAATCTGCTCCTGTGGCTCCTCTAGACCTGGCTTGGTCGGCTTCATTGCTGCATATGCTGCCATCTTTCTGCACACAAAAAGAAATCCATTTTTACACACACACACACACACACACACACACAAAATGTTTATTTTCTTAGAGAGAAGACGGGAGCGTGGAAATTACATACCAGAGAGTGGAGAGAAGAAGCTCAGAATTATGCAACGGAGACTGACTGCTGCTGCCGCTTCAACTTCTCTTTCCAAAGGCAATAGGAGGCTTTTGTGAGTACTCCGTCTGCTTTATATACCTAAAACCTAGCTAGGGCTTTATTTTCTTCTGGACTTTGGAATAGAAAACGATAGAATTAGTCCATTATATCGAGATTAGTTTAAAAAATAGTCCTTTAAATATCATTTGAGCAATTTTAGTCCTTTATGTTTATGAAAAATAAACACTTTTTTTCCCTGTATAATATTTAAACATACTATGGTAACTATATCTTTAATTGAATCGTAAAAAAAAAATTGGAATATCGTGTACAACTATTTGATCTATTTTATTTCTTGTTTGTAAATAATTTTCATGGATCAATTCACCAAGTAGTCTTAGGCCTCGTTTGTTTGCACTTAACGGAGGTCTGAATCTTAATCATTCAGATCTCAGACATTAAGTGTGTTTGTTTTTAAAGTTTGAATATCAATTATCCAGATCTTAATCATTAAGCGTGTTTATTTTTTTACTTCACAACCACTTAATGAGTCTGCATAGGTCTGTATGATTAAGATCTATAACAGAGACTTAATTTCATTAAGATGCTATCACATATTCATTATTAACTGCCAGCACCGCCTACCATTATCAACTACCACCATGCCGCCACCACGACCTTACTCAACCACCACCACCTTCACCACGCCACCATCATCCTTAATCATAGCCGCCACCATTATCGACCATCACCACCCACTATCCCCACCACTCCGACCACCATATATCATTCTCACCCACAATCAACACTCATCCACCTCAACTACCACAACTGACCACCCCATCACCATCAACAACCACAACTGACATTGCTCATTATTATAACCTAGCATCACCCACCCACCACCTTTCTCAGTCACAACTACTACCACCACCCGCTATTATTAACTATCACCATTCACCACCACCATCCTCAATCATAATCACCACCACTACCAATCACTACTAGCTACTAGCATGAGCCACCATCACCAACCAAAACTACCACCAACCACCGCCTCTAGTCGGCATTCACCTGTTAGCCATCACCACCAACAACTATCATATTTTAAAAGTTTATATATTTTATCGATAGAATATTATATTAGTTAGTATTTCATTTGAATTTTATGTTTATTAATTTTTAAATAAAGATAAATGTTATACATTTAGATGTTAAAAATCAAACAGTCTTAATTATTTTTATTCATATCTTATACACATCTTAATATATTCAGATGTGTATTTAGATTCAGATGTCTTAATCTTGATACATATCTTGATATTCATATGTGTATTTAGATTCAGACGTCTTAATCTTAAAAAAAAATAAAATTAGGCCTTAGGCCCCGTTTGCCAATAAAAAATAAAAATGAAAATTCAATTTTAAAAAAAAATGTATTAGTCCATAAAATTTTGCAAGTTTTTGGAAATTTTTTGAAAATAAATTTTTTCTTTAAAAAACTCGTGTTTCCCTACTCACAAAACTGCAATATTTTTTCAAGTAAAATGCATGTCCAAACATAATTTCAAATTTCGAATACCATGTTTCATCTTAATTCAGATACTACTTTTTGTTTTCAAAAAGTACAATTTTTATGTCCAAACGCGTACTAAGTAACTTTCTCTAACAACCTCAACCTTAAAGTTTTAAAATAGTTATACATGACATGGGGAAGTAGAAAAGAGATGGAGTATATAATGGGGGTTATGAATAGCTAATAGTGGTGCTTGAGAATATTAAGCGTTGTAACTTTCAAATTTCTATAATTGTTTGAACACGAAGTTGAACACTTACTTTGAAGTTTAAGATATTCAGTGTATTACATTTCTTCCCTTGTTTTACCTGCTCTACTCTTTGGTCGCCTGTACTTTTGGTTTATTTATCAAAATCTAAATTTTGCATTACCACACACTCCCTGGAAATTATTCAAGTAGAATGCTTAATAGGGCGAAAAATAAAGGGTAACACAAGACAGGCCAAAAAATTTAAAGGATGAAGGCAATCCACTCTCCTTGCCTTCTCACTGTCAAACCTTTATGATTTGTAAAAAATATTATTATTTTTTACTCGACTTCACTAAAAATCCTTGAAAATGATACATTAATGCTAAAAGATTTAAAAAAACAGTGAGCTTAAGTCCAAATAGCCTGCATTGTTCATGAACCATTCAGCACCATTTCTTTTTTTACTTCGAACTGATGTACTTTCAGTATCGTTTGCTTTCGTCAGAACTACGTCTGTGGACTATGTGAATATACATTATATTCTAGTTTGTCGTGTAGGCTGTGTTTTTTGTGCTTGTTTCAGAAATATCATCAAAATACAATTTCGACACATGCAGATTATTGTGTCATAATTTTTTTTAGTAGAATTGTCCCCAAAAAGAAAGGGGGGAAAAGGTGCACCCGCCGATACAATGTTGGATTACCCTACAACATCAAAATCAACATCCACATTTGTTTCTCTATCAATCATCCCCGTCTCTACTTCCATCTGCCTTGCTTCTGGAGCAACATCTGTATCAAAGCTTTGCTTTTGGTTATCTTCTGGAGTTGGAGTTTCTTCCTGAGATATGGTAACAGTAGCAATTTTCGTGCTTGTGTCAATTGGAGAAACTGATGCTTCAGGATCAGCTCGCTCCCCTTGATTGTCAATCTCACTTGATGTTGTGGTGATCTATCCATATCATTACAGGATTAGACCAAAAGAACTGTTAAGGACAGAAAATGGGAGGACTAATGAACAAGAAAAATACAAATATATTTACTTTAAAAAACGAACTAGAAAATACTCCAAAGTATGAATACAGAAAATCAGAGTGTTAGCAAATTAAGAAAAATAACCATTAATACAGTACATCAAGACCAAAACAAATATATTTTAGCATCTGTACCTCCAATAATGATATGATACAACTTATTTGATTCACTATTCTCCAAGAAAAATTAATATTTTAATTATGCGCCAATAACATGAGGTGATCATTTCCAAATGTGACATATATGTTGCTTGGTACCATGGACGCCTTCACAAGTAGGCAGAACATGATGATATGATATTTCACGAAAGATATAAGTTGTCAAACAAAGAAAGGCCAAAAATGAACTATAAAGACGATTAAAATAATTTATTTTATAACTGAAGTTATATCCTCAGAAATTGTGAGCATTTGACAAATGTGAGTGTCCAACGTTATGGAAGGATTTTCTCGTTCAGACTGTGTACAGAGCATGTGGTACAGAGGACGTGAAAACCGTGGTAATTTCAAAATGCAAAAGAATACTTGAATCTTATGCTAAAGCCAATTGCTATCTTCAAATCAGCAAAGAACCGCAACAAGGATTAAACTTACGGAATAAAAAATTGAAACGGGGAACATAAGTTTAAGTTCGCTTTTAGGTACCTTATTTTCTTCTGCTTGCTACGGTGAGGTTGTTTGTGATGACCCAAGGGGTCAATTATTAAATTTTTACTCTGTCCCAAGCTTAATTGTCATAAAAAGATTAATCTTAAATACTTTGATTTGCGTGCACAGTCTGAGCGTGAAACCGGAAAGCTTTTGTGTGAAAATATGAGAATTGTGATTTCCATAATTTAAATTTGATAAAAGTTGAGTTGATTCAACATTTTTAGTAAACGGACCCGGGTCCGTGTTCCGACGATCCCGGAAGGTCCGCAGTAAAATATGGGACTTGGGCGTATGCCCGAAAATGAATTTCGAGGTCCCAAGCCTTAGAAATTAATTTTTGAAAGAATTTGTTTTGTTGAAATGTTTATGAATTAAAGAAAAGAAATAATATTTAAAATTATTGGTATCGGGCTCGTATTTTCGTTCTGGAATCCGGTACAGATTTATTATGATGTTAAAAGGTTAACTGTGAAATTTGGTCAAAAACGGAGTTTGTTTGACGTGATTCAGACATCCGGTTGGGGAATAATGAACTTTAAGAGTTCTTGGTGAAAATGATGAGTTTTGAGGTTTAATTCATACTTTTACATATTATTTTTAGACTTGCGTGCATGTTTGGTTTAGAGCCCCGAGGGCTCGGGTGAGTTTCGGATAGGCCACGGGGTGTTTTACACTTAAAAAGAATTGTTGGTTTTTCATTTCTGGTGTTCAGGCATTTTACCCTATGCGTTTGCATTGCCTTAGTCGCGAATGCATAGAGTATCACAGTGTGGCCCTCCTCCTTGTGCTATGCGAAAGCGGGTTGGGCGAACGCATAGCTTAATATGGACCGGGGGGGGGTCATTTACCCTGTGTGAGCGCGGCTCAAAGGCGGCGATCGCGAACCGTTGACTGGGCTAAGCTATGTGAACGCATTACACACTGTGTGATCGCGTTTCATTAAAGTGGGCCTGGGGGAGGGAGAACCAGTGTTCTATGCAAACGCACTGGTTGTCCCGCGGGCGCGAAGGCCCAGACCCCTTACCCTATGCGAACGCATCCAATTGGGTGTGAACGCATATGTTCCCTGTCCAGCTAATATAAATACTCTTTTAAAGAACGGGCAGACCTTCTTCTTCACCATATTTTCGAGGTTTACAGCCCTAATAGCGATTTTCTTCAACAATTATCATCCCCAAGTCATAGGTAATCAACTCTAAACCTTGTATTTCAATTCCTTACTGTTTTTCATCACTTTTAAAGCAAAAACTAAGAATTTTCATGTAAAAATTGAGGGTTTAGGAAGAATTAGGGACTTTGTAAAAATTCGATTTTTACATCGAATTAAGGTCGTATTTCAAAACTAATAATATATTTGGGTTCGTGGGTAAATGGGTAAACGTAATTTGGTCCGAACTTAGACCAAGCGGGCCCGGGGTCGGGTTTTCACTTTTTTGAGAAAACTTAGGAAAAGTTATGTTTTTCAATAAAGTTAGTTCCTTTAGCATATATTGATGATATTGAGTTAATTATGATTAGATTCGAGCAAGTTAGAGGGGAATTCAAAAGGAAAAGTCGTAATTGAGCAGTGAGTGGCCTACGAAATTGAGGTAAGCATTTGGTCTAACTTTGACTTGAGGGAATAGGAATCCCCACTTGTTTGCTATGTGAAATGCATGAGCGTGGTGTATAGGTGAAGTGCCGAGTATCTATGCACCACCCAAATGGCCTGTTAAACATGATCTCTTCCTCGTTCCCAATCTACTTGATCCCGGTCTTAATTGCTCTTTGTTAATTATTGTTCCATGACTACTATGCCTCATTATTTTGCTGTTAAATATTATTTTGGGTTATTTTTAGAAGAATATTGGTTGTGTATTTGGTTCTCTTGGAGGACAAAAGTGTTGAGCAGTTTGACACTATTTTTGGAAATATATATATATACACACACACACACACACACACGCACACACACATATATATACATACATGTCGGTTTCTTTGATTATTTACATTTGTTGTTGTAAGTGGTTGAAAGTGTTGGTGTGATAAGGGTGGATAATTGGTGTGATAAGGGGTGGATAATTGGTGTGATAAGGATGGATAATTGATTGTGATATTATGAATAGGTGGGATCGGATTGCACGGCGCAACAAGACAGTGAAATGGGGAATAATGATGTTTTATTGATTTTGAACTTTAAATGATTTGAAAATTCTTGTCTTACTCTACAGTTTTTCTTATATTTAGCACATGTGATTATTTTAAGGTAAAGTTTGGAAACTTGGAGCTTTGCTTGAGTATTGGTTATAGCTGAGACCTGGAATAGACGACTGAGTTATTTTATTGTTGTGCAGTATCTGTTTATTTGTTTAGAATTTCTTTCTTGCTTTATTATTTATGTTGTCACATAATATATTCTTGATGGCCCGCCTTAGCCTCGTCACTACTTTGTCGAGGTTAGGCTCAACACTTACTCAGTACATGGGGTCGGTTGTACTGATACTACACTCTGTACTCTTTTGTGCAGATCCAGGTACTATCCAGTAGTAGAGATTTGTAGAACAACCACTTATTCATTCGGAGACACAAGGTATATCTCCCGGCATTCAGATCCCGAGAGTCTTCTCTTATTTTACATACGTTGTTTTATTATATTCAGAACAATTATACTATTTCTTTCAGCCCAGTATTTGTAGTATTTTTAGTAGTTCGTGAATTGTGACACAAGATTCCGGGGTAGTTCTAGATCTATTTATATAATTAGCTCGTGGTTCATTTTTAATTAATTTTTAGTATTTTATCTGGGGAAATCATTTACATTGATGCTTAATAAAATAATCAAAGGAAATTAGCTACTCGAATTCTAACATTGGCTTGCCTAGAAAGTGTGGTGTTAGGCGCCATCACGGTCCCTAAGGTTGGGAATTTGGGTCGTGACAAGTTGGTATCAGAGCACTAGGTTGCTTAGGTCTCACAATTCATGAACAAGCTTAGTAGAGTCTGTAGCATCGGTTACAGAGACATATGTACTTATCTCTCGGAGGCTATTGAGTTAGGAAACAACTCCATTTTTCTTTCTACTCTATCGTGCGATTCTTGTATCCCAAATACTGACTAGATTCTTCTACTCTCTGGCAGATGGCGAGGACATGTGCTTCATCTTCTGCTGACTAGCATTCCGGTCCTCCAGCAGCAGCAGCTCCTACTAGGGGTGAGGTCGAGGCCACGCCAGAGGCCGAGGTAGAGGCATGACTCAGCCCGTTGCTCAGGAAACAACCCCAACTACGGGACCCCAGATTGAGATTGATGAGGGGGTTCTAGCTCAGATTGATCCAGCGGGACCAGCTCAGGTTCCCGAGGGTTTATTTCTACCCAGTTCTTCAAGATGCTTTAGTCCACTTAGTGGGATTGATGGGGAGTGTAGCCCAGACGGGCACATTCCCTGTTGCTGCAGCCGTATCTCAGGCTGGAGGAGGGGTCCAAACTCCTGCTACTCACACTCCAGCTCAGACTACTCCTCAGGTTCAGACCCCAATAGCCAATCCCGTTGGGGTAATTCAGCTAGTTGTAGTAGTGCCGCCCGTTACTGGGACAACTATGACTACCGATGTTTTGTGGAGACTTGACAGGTTCATTAAGTTCTTCCATGTCCATTTCAGTGGTGCTACTTCATAGGACCCTCAGGAATATATGGGTTGTTGTCATGAGGTGTTACGTAATATGGGTATTTTGGAGACAAATGGGTCGATTTTGCGGCTTTTCAGATGACTGGTTTTGCCAATAAATGGTGGAGAGACTATTTGTTGACTAGGCCAGTTGGATCACCTGCTCTGACTTGGGATCAATTCTCTCACCCCTTTTTGGAGAAGTTCTTGCATGTTACTACCCGTGAAGATAAACGTCGTCAGCTTGAGAGACTTCAGCAGGGCAACATGACTGTGACCCAGTATGAGACTCATTTTGTGGATTTGGCTATACATGTTATTCTTATATTGCCCACACATAGAGAGAGAGAGGGTCAGAAGGTTTATTGATGGCCTTGCTCAGCCCATCAGGCTGCAGATGGCCAAGGAAACAGGGTCCGAGATTTATCTTCAGGATGCAGCTAATATAGCTAGGAGGGTTGAGTCAGTTATTGGGATGGGAGGTTAGGGGTCAGACAAGAGACCTCGCCCTTCTGGTGTTTTTAGTGGTGCCTCATCTAGAGGCGGGACTTCATTTAGTCGAGGCCATTCTTCCAGGCCATTCCATTCAGCACTACAGGTTTCACATGGTACTTAAGGGGGTCGTGGTTCTTATCTACCTCCTTCTACTTAACCAGTTTATAGTTCTCCTTCAGCTCCTATTAGAGCACCTCCTCTGTAGAGTGTTTCGCGTGGCCAACCGATTCATCTGGGTATACTATTCAGCAGGGGTGCTGCGAGTGTGGTGAACATGGGCATATCCGGAGGGCTTGTCCGTATTATGCATGTAATCAGTTTCAATAGCAGGGTTCCCATGCTATAGTTCCAGCACTAGTTCCAGTACCACCTGCCCAGCCGGCAAGGGGTAAGGGTCATGTAGTTAGAGGTAGAGGCCAGAATGTTAGAGGTGGAGGACAGATGGCTAGAGGTGGAAGTCAGCCTGCTAGAAGTGGAGGTTCTCCTAGGGGTGTAGTTCAGGGTGGTGGGGCCCTGCCCCAACTATATGCATTTCCATCTAGACCCGAGGTAGAGTCCTCCGACGCTGTTATTACAGGTATCATCTTAGTATGTGATAGAGCTGCTTTAGTTTTGTTTGATCCGGGTTCTACTTATTCGTATGTTTCATCCTATTTTGCCTCGTATTTGAATGTGCCCCGTGAGCCCTTGAGTGTTCATGTTTATGTGTCTACACCGGTGGGGGATGCTATTGTGGTAGAGCGATTATATCGTTCGTGCGTGGTAGTCATTGAAAGTCTTAAAACTAGGGTTGATCTTTTGCTTCTAGACATGGTTGACTTTGATGTTATATTGGGCATGGATTGGTTGTCGCCCTACTATGCCATTTTAGACTGTGCCAAGACAATTACATTAGTCGGGGTTGCCTCGATTAGAATGGAAAGGGACTCCTAGTCATTCTCCCAACCGGGTAATTTCATATGTTAAGGCTCGCCGCATGGTGGAGAAAGGGTGTTTGGCTTATTTGACTCATATTTGTGATTACGATGCTGAGGTTTCTTCTATAGAGTTAGTTCCTATCGTGCGCGAGTTTCCTGAGGTATATCCTGCAGACCTACATGTATGCCACCCGACAAGGATATTGACTTCTGTATTGATGTAGATCCGGGCACTCAACCCATTTCCATTCCTCCATATTGGATGGCCCCATCATAATTGAAAGAACAGTTGCAAGACTTGTTAGATAAGGGTTTCATCAGACTCAGTGTCTCGCCTTGGGGTGCGCCATTTTTGTTTGTAAAGAAGAAAGATGGGTCAATGAGAATGTGTATAGACTACCGGTAGCTGAATAAAGTTACTATCAAGAATAAATATCTATTGCCGAGAATTGATGACCTATTTGATCAACTTTAGGGTGATAGAGTATTTTCGAAAATTGATTTGAGGTCAGGCTATCATCAACTGAAGATTAGGGTGTCCGATATTCTTAAGACAACCTTTCGGACGAGGTATGTGCACTATGAATTTTTGGTTATGTCTTTTGGGCTGACTAATGCTCCAACATTCTTTATGGATTTGATGAATCGGGTTTTCAAGCCCCATTTGGACTCTTTCGTGATCATGTTCATTGATGACATTCTTATATACTCCCTCACTCGGGAAGAGCATGAGCAACACCTCCGTATAACACTCCATACTTTGAGAGATAATCAATTGTATGCCAAGTTTTCTAAATGTGAGTTCTGGTTAGATTCAATAACCTTTTTGGGTCATATTGTATCAACTGAGGGTATTCAGGTCGATCCTAAAAAGATAGAGGCATTCAAGAACTGGCCTAGACCTACTATAACTACGGAGATTAGGAGTTTCTTGGGTTTAGCAGGTTACTACCGTCGTTTTGTGGAAAGGTTCTCGTCCATAGCAGCCCCAATGACTAAATTGGCTCAGAAAGGTGTCCGATTTAAATGGCCAGATGAGTGCGAGGCGAGCTTTCATATGCTCAAGACAGCCTTGACTTCAGCACCGGTTTTGGTATTACCATCATATTTGGGTTCTTTCACGGTGTATTGTGATGCTTACCGAGTTGGACTTGGAGCAATATTGATGCAGGATGGCAGAGTGATTGCATATACGTCTTGTCAGCTGAAAGTCCATGAGAAGAATTACCATGTTCATGACTTGGAGTTAGCAACCATTGTTCATGCATTAAAAATTTGGAGGGATTATTTTTATGGCGTGTCGTGTGAAATTTTTACTGACCATCGCAACCTCCAGTACTTATTCAAGCAGAAAGATCTAAATTTGAGGCAGCGTAGATGGTTAGAGTTGCTAAAATATTATGATGTCACCATATCGTATCACCCAGGGAAGGCCAACGTGGTGGCCGATGCATTGAGTACGAAGGCGGTGAGTATGGACAGTCTTGCGTATATTCCAGTTGGCAAGAGACCGTTGGCTTCAGACATTCAGACGTTGGCTAATCAGTTCGTGAGGTTGGATATTTTGCCCAACAGTGTTCTAGCTTGTACAGTCGCTCGGTCTTTATTAATTGACCGTATTCGGGAGCAACAGGATGACGACCCACATTTGGCGGTCCTTAGGGACATAGTTCGGCACGGTGATGCCAAGCAGGTTACAGTCGGAGATGATGGTGTTTTGAGGATGCATGGTAGGTTATGTGTGCCTAATGTTGATGGCATTTGTGAGATGATCCTTGAGGAGGCTCACAGTTCTAAGTATTCTATTCACCTAGGTGCAGCTAAAATGTACCAAGATTTGAGGCAGCATTATTGGTGGAGAAGGATGAAAAAAGACACTGTGGCGTATGTGGCTCGTTGCTTAAATTGTCAGCAGGTAAAGTATGAGCATCAGAGACCTGGTGGTTTGCTTCATCAGATAGAGATTCCTAAGTGGAAGTGGGAGCGTATCACTATGGACTTCGTTGCTGGACTCCCACAGACTCAGAGGAAATTTGACGCAGATTGGGTCATTGTGGATAGGCTGACTAAATCAGCACATTTCATTCCAGTGGCAAGTACTTATACTTTAGAGCGGTTGGCTGAGTTATATATTCGTGAGATTGTTCACCTTCATGGTGTGCCCGTGTCTATCATTTCTGATCGGGGTACGCAGTTTATTTCGCACTTTTGGAGGGCAGTTCAGTGTGAGTTGGGTACCCGAGTAGAGTTGAGTACATCATTTCACCCTCAGACTGATGGACAGTCCGAGCGTACCATTCAGATATTGGAGGACATGCTCCGCGCTTGTGTTATTGACTTTGGAGGTTCATGGGATCAGTTCTTTCCGTTAGCGGAGTTTGCTTATAATAATATATATCAGTCGAGCATTCAGATGGCCCTTTATGAGACGTTATATGGTAGACGGTGCAAATCGCCAATTGGATGGTTTGAGCCGGGAGAGGCTCGGTTGTTGGGTATAGACTTAGTTCAGGAGGCCTTAGATAAGGTCAACATTATTCGGGAGAGACTTGATGCAGCTCAGTCTAGGAAAAAGAGTTATGCCGATCGTAAGGTTTGTGATGTAGCATTCATGGCTGGAGAGAGAGTATTGCTTCGTGTGTCGCCCATGAAGGGTGTTAGGAGATTTGTGAAGAAGGGTAAGTTGAGCCCTAGGTATATCGGGCCGTTTGAGATTCTTGATAGAGTGGGGGAGGTAGCTTATAGACTTGCGTTGCCTCCAGGGTTATCCTCAGCTCATCTGATATTCCACGTGCCTATGCTCCAGAAATATCATGGTGACCCGTCCCACGTGTTAGATTTCAGCTTTGTCCAATTGGACAAAGACTTGACTTATGAGGAGGAGCCGGTAGCTATTTTAGATCGGCAGGTTCATCAGTTGAGGTCTAAGATTTATCCTTCAGTTCGAGTGAAGTGGAGAGTCCACCCTGTTGAGGCAGCTACCTGGGAGTCCGAGTCGGACATGCAGAATAGATATCCACACTTGTTTGCAAATTCAGGTAACTCTCTATGTCCGTTCACGGATGAACGTGTGTTTTAGAGGTGGAGATTGTGATGACCCAAGGGGTCAATTTATACATTTAGACTCCATCTCATGCTTAATTGTCATAAAAAGACTAATCTTAAATACTTCGATTTGTGTGCGCAGTCCGGACGTAAAACCGGAAAGCTTTTGTGTGAAAATATGAGAAATAGTGATTTCTAGAATTTAAATTTGATAAAAGTTGACTTTGGTAAATATTTTTAGTAAACGGACCCGTATACGTGTTCCGATGATCCCGGAAGGTCCGCAGTAAAATATGGGACTCGGGCGTATGCCCGGAAACGAATTCCGAGGTCCCAAACCTTAGAAATCAATTTTTGAAAGAAATTATTTTGCTGAAATATTTCTGATTTAAAGAAAAGAAATAATATTTAAAATCATTGGTATCGGGCCCGTATTTTGGTTCTGGAATTCGGTACAGATTTGTTATTATATTAAAAGGTTAACTGTGAAATTTGGTGAAAAACGGAATTCGTTTGACGTGATTCGGACATCTAGTTGAGGAATAATGAACTTTAAGAGTTCTTGTTGAAAATGATGAGTTTTGAGGTTTAATTCATACTTTTACATGTTATTTTCATGATTTGATCGCATGACCAAGTCTGTATGATATTTTTAGAATTGCGTGCATGTTTGGTTTAGAGCTCCGAGGGCTCGGGTGAGTTTCGAATAGGCCACAGGGTATTTTACACTTAAAAAGAATTGTTGTTTTTTCATTTTCTGGTGTCCACTCATTTTACCCTATGCGTTCGCATTGCCTTAGTCGCGAATGCATAGAGTATCACAGTGTAGCCCTCCTCCTTGTGCTATGCGAAAGCGGTTTTGGCGAACGCATAGCTTAATTTGGACCTGGGGTGGGGGGGGGGGAGGTCATTTACCCTGTGCGAACGCGGCTCAAAGGTTGCGATCGCGAACCGTTGACTGGGCTAAGCTATGCGAACACATTACACACTGTGCGATCCCGTTTCATTAAAGTGGGCCTGGGGGAGGGAAGACCAGTGTTCTATGCGAACGCACTTGTTGTCCCGTGATCGCGAAGGCCCATCCCCCTTACCCTATGCGAACACATCCAGTTGGGTGCCAACGCATAGGTTCCCTGTCCAGACAATATAAATACCCTTTTAAAAAACGGGCAAACCTTCTTCTTCACCATATTTTCGAGGTTTACAGCCCTAATAATGATTTTCTTCAACAATTATCATCCCCAAGTGATAGGTAATCAATTATAAACCTTATTCTTTCAATTTCTTAATGTTTTTCATCACTTTTAAAGCAAAAACTAAGAATTTTTATGGTAAAAATTTAGGGTTTAGGTAGAATTAGGGAATTTTGTAAAAATTGAAATTTTACATCGAATTAAGGTCGGATTTCAAAAATAATAATATATTTGGGTTCGTGGGTAAATGAGTAAACTTAATTTGGTCCGAACTTAGACCAAGCGGACCCGAGTTTTTACTTCTTTTTTTATAGAAAACTTAGGAAAATTTATGTTTTTCAATAAAGTTAGTTCTTTTAGCATATATTGATGATTGAGTTAATTATGATTAGATTTGAGCAAGTTAGAGGTGAATTCAAAAGGAAAAGTCGTAACTGAGCAGTGAGTGGCCTACGAAATTGAGGTAAGTGTTTGGTCTAACTTTGACTTGAGGGAATATGAATCCCCACTTGTTTGCTATGTGAAATGTATGGGCGTGGTGTATAGGTGAGGTGATGAGTAACTATGCACCACCCAAATGGCCTGTTAAACATAATCCCTTCCCCGTTCCCAATCTAATTGATCTCGGTCTTAATTGTTCTTTGTTAATTATTGTTCCCATGACTACTATGCCTCATTCTTTTGCTGTTAAATATTATTTTGGGTTATTTTTGGAAGAATATTGGTTGTGTATTTGGTTCTCTTGGGGGACAAAAGTGTTGAGCAGTTTGACACTATTTTTGGAAATATATATATATATACACACACACACACACACATGTCGGTTTCTTTGATTATTTACATTTGTTGTTGAAAGTGGTTGAAAGTGTTGGTGTGATAAGGGTGGATAATTGGTGTGATAGGGGTGGATAATTGGTGTGATAATGGTGGATAATTGGTGTGATACGAGTGGATAATTGGTGTGATAAGGGTGAATAATTGATTGTGATATTATGAATAAGTGGGATCGGGTTGCACGCCGCATCAAGACAGTGAAATGGGGAATAATAATGTTTTACCGATTTTGAACTTTTAATGATTTGAAAATTCTTGTTTTACTCTATAGTTTTTCTTATATTTAGCACATGTGATTATTTTAAGGTAAAGTTTGGAAACTTGGAGTTTTTCTTGAGTAGTTATAGCTGAGACCTGGAAAAGGCGGCTGAGTTATTTTATTGTTGTGCAGTATATGTTTATTTGTTTCGAATTTCTTTCTTGCTTTATTATTTATGTTGTCACAGGATATATTGTTAATGCCCCGCCTTAGCCTCGTCACTACTTCGTCGAGGTTAGGGTCGGCACTTACTCATTACATGGGGTCGGTTGTACTGATACTACACTCTGCACTCTTTTGTGCAAATCCAGGTACTATCCAGTAGTAGAGATTTGTAGAGCAACCACCTATTCATTCGGAGACACGAGGTATATCTGCCGGCGTTCGCCGATCCCGAGAGTCTTCTCTTATTTTACATACGTTGTTTTATTATATTCAGAACAATTATACTATTTCTTTCAGCCCAGTGTTTATAGTATTTTTAGTAGTTCGTGAATTGTGACACCAGATTCCGGGGTAGTTCTAGATCTATTTATATAATTAGCTCGTGGTTCGTTTTTAATTAATTGTTTAGTATTTTATCTGTGAAAATCATTTACATTAAGTTCACTTTAAATTTATTTATTGATGCTTAAGAAAATAATCAAAGGAAATTAGCTACTCGAATTTTAACATTGGCTTGCCTAGCAAGTGTGGTGTTAGGCGTCATCACGATCCCTAAGGTTGGGAATTTGGGTCGTGACATTTTTGTTTCCTCCTTCTTAGCCCTCTTAGTCCTTTCACTTGGCTTAGCTTGATATTTTGCCCGTACTTCAGCGTGCAAAAGTTCCAGAGGCACAACCCGCTCAATACCATGCTTTGTAAACTGAAAAAGAAACATGTATCAAATTTCATTGAGAAATTTAGCATTTAATGATAAAGACTGGAAATGACATCCATAAGTTAGCTCATACTCTGGAAAATCCCTCCAAGTCTTGGCGGGCTGAAAACCGCAAAATGTTCCAACAATAGACCTGGATAGATCCTAGGATACATTGTTACAATCATGCATCCAATAAAGATAAGTTATAAAAATATGCATCGTGAGCAAAGCATAAAGATATATGATGATATCAACACATAACAATTTTCTTCGTGAGTTCTCATTTTTACTTGAGAGAATTATTATATACGGTTACATGTGACATCTTCAATATAGCATGAGAACAAAGAATTCTTAATACACATTCCTTAGAAAGTGCATTTGACCACCACACTATCCCAACAAATGAAAAGAAGTGAAATATTGGGCATGGTCACAAATATGTCAGATAGAACATCTATTTAATCCTTTGCATTGGTTTTCATCTCTGAGGGGAGAAGACTTATGATGAACACATAGCTCGTGTGGAACACCTTAAGGAGTCTTAGAATTCCAATTTTTTCTATACTCACATAGAGATTATGACCCAAAATCATTCTATGCAATGGCTTTAGATCCATATGCCACTTAATTACTGATTATAAACTACATAGGAAAAGGAGTTGATCATGTGTCGTAATCAAGTGACAACTTGGAATAATTCAAGGGTGTTAAGCCAAAACAATTCAAGTAAATGTTTGGTTTAAAAATAGAAGTACACAACTTGTGTTCTAATGGAAGATTCTAAACTATCAGCTATATCTATACACCGAGACACCATTATCTAATCTCTCTTTTTAACAGCAAATGTTCCAAGGTGCGTGAGAGGAAGGCCCATGACTTAACCAAGTGAAGTGCATCAAGGATGAGAACAGTAGAGTGTTGTTGGATGAGACACTTATTTGTCGGAGATGGCATACTTACTTCCATAAATTCTTTAACGAAGATGGGGATAAGAACATTGTGTTGGGTGACTTAGAACACTCTAGGAGTCGTCGGGTGGGTATTGTAGGCGTATAAAAGTTGAGGAGGTGGAGGAGGCTACACGTAAGATGAGTAGGGGGAGAGTGACCGGGCCAGACAAAATCCCAGTAGAATTTTGGAAGAGTGTGGGTAGGGTGGGCCTGGAATGGATAATTTGGAAATTCAATATCATTTTTAGGACAATGAATATGCCTGAGGAATGGAGATGGAGTACGATGATCCCGCTGTATAAGAACAAGGGTGATATCTTGTGATGATCCAAGGGGTCATTTTATGAATTAAGACTCCGTTCTAGGCTTATTATCCATAAAAGATTAAATTTAATTACCTCGATTTGCGTGCGCAGTCGGGGCGTGAAACCGGAAAGCTTTTATGTGAAAATATGAGAAATAGTAATTTCTAGAGTTAAAATTTGGTTTTAGTTGACTTGGATCAACATTTTGAGTAAATGGACTCGGATCTGTGCTCCGTCGATCCTGGGAGGTCCGCGGTAAAATATGGGACTTCGGCGTATTCCCGGAATCGAATTCCGAGGTCCCAAGCCTTAGAAATCAATTTTTGAAATAAATTATTTTGCTGAATTATTTATGAAATAAAGAAATGAATCAATATTTAAAACCATTTGGTATCGAGTCCGTATTTTGGTTCCGGATCCCGGTACATATTTGTTATAGTATTTAAGTACTATCTGTGAAACTTGGTGAGAATCAGAGTTGATTTGGCGTGATTCGGACGTCCGGTTGAGAAATAGTGAAATTTGAGTGTTATTGAGAAAAATGAGTTTTGAGGTAAAATTCATAGTTACAGATGTTTTTTCATGATTTGATCGCACGAGCAAGTCCGTATGACGTTTTTGGACTTGCGTGCATGTTTGGTTTGGAGCCCCGAGGGCTCGGGTGTCGTTCTGACGATGCGCGGGTTGAGTTAAAACTCAACAAGGTTGTTGGTGTACCAATTCTGGTGTGCCCGCACCTGTGAGCCTTGGGCCGCAGGTGCGAGCTGCAGCCGCAGATGCTACCCGAGCCTGGCCCCCCTCTCTCCGCAGGTGCAGAACTCTCTGCGCAGGTGCGGCCCCTGTGGCCATTGCTTTTTCCGCAGAAGCGGGAGCTTTTCCGCACATGCGCCTACCGCAGGTGCGACCCAAGCACCACAAGTCGGGCAGTGAGTTCATATTAATTAGAACTCTAGCCGTTCTTTTTTCTTCTTCTTATTTTTCACAAGAGTAAAAGACCTGTGATGATTTTCTCAAGACCTTTTCCTCCCAAAATCATAGGTAAGTGTCCATTAACTACTTTCTTTCAATTATTCATTGTTTTTCACCAATTTATAATCAAAATTCAAGAGTTTTCATGGTAGAAATTGGGGGTTTGGGTAGAATTAGGGAATTCTGTAAAAATCAAATCTTGACCTCGAATTGGGGTCATATTTTGAAACTAATTTTATACTCGGGCTCGGGGGTGAACGGGTACATGGAAGTTGGTCCGAACCCCGAGTTTGGACTAAGCAGGCCCGGGGCCGTGTTTTAACTTTTTTAAAAAAACTTAGGAAAAATTATAATCTTCAGTAAAGCTACTTCCTTTAGCATCAATTAATGATATTATGCTAATTATGATTAGATTCGAGTGTGTTGGAGGTGAATTCGAAAGGAAAATCTGTAATTGAGCAGTGAGTGGCCTGCGAAATTGAGGTAAGTGTTGTGTCTAACCTTAGCTTGATGGAATAGTTATTGTGTGATTACTTGTTTCCAGTTTTTTTGCTAAATGCAATGTATAGGTGAGGTTACGAGTACTTATACGTTGTGGTCAGGTCATACCATGCGAGTAAATGCTATTTCTTGTTATTTCGGTTGTCTTGCCTATCATCTGTGATTATTGTTGTTAGTGAAATATTGAGAGATTAGTATCCGGTTCCACCGAAATGATTATTATTCTGAATATCGAGTTGAGACTGAAATGATAAATGATGATAATGACCATGATGAAATATTGATCTCTTGTGAAATCCCTTTTAGAACATTAAGTTGAGATTGAAATATTATTTGGTGATGGAAACTATGGTGAAATACTGGTTCCTTGTGAAATTCCTTATTGTATGTTATTGATGAATTATTTATATTGCGAGGAAGAGTGTAAAGCACAAAGGGTGATGCCGTGCATGATTTAATTATATTATCTGGTGAGGAAGAGTGTAAAGTACGAAGGGTGATGCCGTACATGATTTGTTTATGATGTGAGGAAGAGAGTAAAGCACGAAGGGTGATGCGGTGCATTCTTAATTATAATCTAGTGATGATGAGAGTAAAACACGAAGGGTGATGATGTGCATTCTTAATTATAATACGGTGAGGATGAGAGTAAAAGCACGAAGGGTGATGCCGTGCATTATATTTATTAATTGGTGAGGCTGAGAGTAAAAGCACGAAGGGTGGTGCCGTGCAAGTTTTCCTTTTATTTTAATTGCTGAAATTATTATTGATCACTGTCTGTTTTGTCTTATTGCTTTTCTCATTCTTTATGCTAAAAAAGTTCCCATCGCATGCTCCCTTCCCTTTATTAGTTGTATTAAATTCCTTAATTGTTGTTATTCATGTTAGTATGATTATATATATATATATATATATATATATATATATATATATATATATATATATATATATATATATATATATATATATATATATATATATATATATATANGTGTCGAGCCTAACCTCGGCAAAGTAGTGACGAGGCTAGGACAAGACACCACATAAAACCTGTATATATATATATATATATATATATATATATACAGGTTTTATGTGGTGTCTTGTCCTAGCCTCGTCACTACTTTGCCGAGGTTAGGCTCGACACTTACTCAGTACATGGGGTCGGTTGTACTGATACTACACTCTGCAATCTTTTGTGCATATCAAGGTACCATCCATTAGGAGACTTTAGTAGCTGATTTACATCATTCATAGACACGAGGTAGATCTGCTGGCGTCCGCAGATTCCTAGAGTCTTCTCTTAGTATTATAGAGAATGTTTTATTTCACTCAAAACAGATACATTATTTCTTTCAGCGCAGTAGTTGTAGTATTCTCAGTAGTTTGTAAATTGTGACACTAGACCCTAGGAAAGTTTTATAGTTATATATTTAGTTTGTGGTTCGGTTTATACATTTATTTTTTTTATTCAAGAAGGCGTGCATTGGAAATTGTTAGATGTAGTTTACTTTTAGATGGTCTTATTGTGTTAAATAAATATTTAAAAGAAAATGGCTAATCAAATTCTAACATTGGCTTGCCTAGCAAGTGTGGTGTTAGGCGCCATCACGATCCCTAAGATTGGAAATTTGAGTCGTGACAAGTTGGTATCAGAGCACTAGGTTGCTTAGGTCTCACAATTCACGAACAAGATTAATAGAGTCTGAAGGATCGGTACAGAGACGTCTTTACTTATCTCTCAAAGGCTATCGAGTTAGGAAATAACTCCATTTTTATTCCTATTCTATTATGCGATTCTTGTTATCTCAAATCCTGATTAGAATCTTCTATTCTCTCGCATATGGCGAGAACACGTGCTTCCTCTTCCGCTGACCAACACTCTGGTCCTCCAGTAACAGTAGCTCCTACTAGGGGTAGAGGCTGAGGCCACGCCAGAGTCTGAGGCAGGGGCAGGACTCAACCCGTTGCTCAGACAGTAGCCCCAGCTACGGAGCCCCAGATTGAGATTAATGAGGGGGGTTCCATCTCAGACCGTTCTAGCGGGACCAGTTCAGGTCCCATATGGGTTTATTGCCACCCCGGTACTTCAGGATGCTTTGGTCCGTTTAGTGGGCATTATGGAGAGTGTATCCAGACTAGCACATTCCCCATAGCAGTAGCCGTATCTCAGGCTGGAGAAGGGGTCCTGACTCCTGCTACCCACACTCTTGTTCAAACTACTCCTCAGATTCAGACCCCAGCAGCCAATCCAGTTGGGGTAATTCAGCCAGTTGCTCCAGCGCCACCCGTTGATGGGGCATCTATGTCCACCGATGCTTTATGGAGGTTGGACAAGTGCATTAAGCTATTTCCTATGTATTTCAGTGGTGAGACTCTGGAGGATCCTCAAGAATATCTGGATAGTTGTCATGAGGTTCTGCGTAATATGGGTATTTTGGAGACCAGTGGGGTCGATTTCATTGCTTTTCAAATGACCGGTTCCACCAAGAAATGGCGGAGGGATTATTTTTTGACTAGACATGTTGGATCACCTGCTTTGACTTGAGATCAGTTTTCGCATCTCTTTTTGGAATTTTTTTTGCTTGTTACTACTCGAGAAGAGAAGCGTCGTCAGTTTGAGCAACGTCAGTAGGGCAGCATGACTGTGACCCAGTATGAGAATCACTTTGTGGAGTTGGATAAACATGTTATTCTTTTGTTTCCCACAGAGAGGGAGAGGGTCTGACGATTTATTAAGGGCCTTGCTCAGCCCATCAGGTTGCAGATGGCCAAAGAGACAGGGACTGAGATTTGTTTTCCAAGATGCGACTAATGTGGCCAGGAGAGTGGAGTTAGTTCTCGGGATGGGAGGTTAGGGGTCTGACAAGAGACCTCGCCATTCTGGTGGTTTCAGTGGTGCCTCATTGGAGGCGGGTATAGTTTCAGCAGAGGCCATTCTTCTAGGTCATTTCATTCAGCACTTCAGGCATCTCATGGTACTTCAGGTGGTCATGGTTCTTATATGCCTCCTTCTTCTCATCTAGTCTACAGTGCACCTCCTCTCCAGGGTGTTCAGGGTGGTTACACTGGTCGACATGGTCAGTTTGCCGGTCAGCAGTCTCAACAGCTGATAACTAGAGATTTTACCTTATTTTACACTCTTTCTTGCTTAAGTTTTGGATAAAAGTGTATGCAAAATAGTCCCAAAGGCTTACTTGCCGTGCTTGTTGCAGGATTTAGTCAAAAAGGGTGATAACTAGTCAAAAACATGCTAAAAAAGGAGTGAAACTTGCACAAGTACCAAGAACAAGCACAAGCCAAGTTCAACTGACCAGTGCGGACCGCGGTCTAGTTTATGCGGTCCACGGTGGAGAGATTCAAAGAAGCAGTGTTCAAGGGAAAGACCAACGCGGATCGCGGATCGCACTGCGGAGATTCAGAGACCCCATGCCTTGAAGGTTAGGAGACTACCGCGGACCGCTTTCCACTTTGCGCGGTCCGCGTTGAAGCCACCACGGCCGCGGTCTAGTTTATGCGGACCGCGGTGGCCAAGTTCAGAGGTCAAGTTTTCCAAGCCAAAAGCCCCACCGCGGCCGCGGTGACCCCGTAGGGGTATTTTTGTCCAAAAAATTCCGCCAAGTATAAATAGTTTCTTTTCTTATGTTTAGGTCAAGCTTTGTACTGGGATACAGTAGGGAGCTCGTGAACGACTTTTATTCAGCTTTTTGAGTACTTTTAGAAGGATTTCAACATTGAATCTTTCAATTTTAGTTTATAATTCAATTATATGGGTTTTGCTTCATCTATTTTTCTAATTTCTTTAGTTATTATGAGTAGCTAAACCCATTAGCTAGGGTTGTGGCTCAACCCTAGTGTGGGTGTTTAATGGGTCCTTTAAATTAAGGCTTAGATGTTTATGGGTGTTTTGTATTTGGGCCGATTTGTGGCTTCCGTGTTAAAATTGGGTGTTGCAAACACTAATTGGTGTTTAATTGACTTGGGTTCTTCTTGATAAAGAGAACTTGAGTCTAGAAAATCAGCCCAACAAGGAATTGAGACGAAATCAAAAGATTGATAGTCCCAAATAACGGGTTAAACCTAGAGATAGTAAAACCCTACTTGAGCCAATATTGCTTGCATAAGTTTGACACTCAATTGACCTTGAGAGAGGCAATTAGGGCAAAGTCACTCAAATTACCGAGAGGTATAGAGTGGCTAATTCCGTGCATTGGTTATGCCATGTCCCCGTTGTTAACATCTTTGCCTTAGGTATTGGATCGCATTAAATATTAGCCTAAGGAAAAGTCATAACCCTAGTGCCTTTTATCCATTAAGAAAACAACCAAAAAGACATTAGTTAGTTGATTAGAAAATTACCATTAGCATAAATCGTAGTATAATTGTCAAATCAAAAAAGTACAAAAAGTGTAATTAAGAGCACGAACCACTACTAGATTACCTACAAACTCAACTCCCACAATCATAATTCCCTGTGGATTCGATCCCGATCATTCGGGTAACAACTGCTCCGACCCTCATCTTGCTACTTTGTAGTAGTGTAGGTGAGAGCCGATCACTTTTTGGCGCCGTTGTCGGGGAGTTATACGGTGTTGATTATCTACGTGAATAGTGGTGTTAAGTGTTTTTCTTTCCTTTTTATGTTAACATGTGTGTTGAATCACTTCAGGTACTAATGTCGGGTCCTTTGGGAAACATCATAGAGGAGGTATATGACAACCCAGAAGATGAAATAAACCAAGTATCTCCTCCCAGGCAGGGCCGACAGGCCAATGTTAATGAGAACATTCCAGACCCTCCCCCGCCTCCACCCCCCAAAGCAGCCCCTCGGGTCCTCCCAAACGAGGGGTATGCTAGTGCTATTGTCCCGCCTAGAATCCGGGCGGGAAATTTTCAAATAACAAATGTGATGCTGACACTCTTGGAGCAACGAGGCTATTTCACCGGAGCTGCCCACCCAAAATGCTTACAAACATTTGAAGGGCTTCGTGGATACCTGCTGGGGTTGTAAGCAAACGAACGTCTCAGATGATTCCTTGAGACTGTGGTTAATCCCCTTCTCTCTTCGAGGGAAGGCTCTTGATTGGCTCGAGCGGCTTCCCAACCACTCCATATCCACATGGGATGAGCTCGCAGACAAGTTTATTGCAAAAAAACTCTCGCCTAGTCACATGGCTGCGCTCAGAGATGAAATATAAGCTTTTAAGAAATAACCCAACGAGCCTTTGCATGAGATTTGGGAGCGCTACCGGACCATGGTTAAGGAATGTCCAAACAATGACATGACTGAAGCCATGATTCAACAAACCTTCTACCGAGGAATAAACATTGTCAATCAGTTGGACGGTGGAAATTTCATGAAATTGACTTACCCCGAGGCATGTGAGGTCTTAAATGAGATGGCTGACACATCGTCTGCATGGCAAAGTAGAGAAAACGTACCTTAGGGTGAGTCCGGTGTCAATAGTCTTCACAAAGAACTTCAAAAACATGGACAAGCAATTACCGAGCTCACTACCACTATGAACCAACTTGCCAAGGCCCAACTTCAACAATTACAAGGGCCAAAGCAAGTAAATTCCATGGAGGGAGTGAATGTGTTAGTAAACCAAAGAAGACCTCGGGGAAATCCAAAGCAAAGCAACAATGATCAAGGTGACCAAGGACTAAGTGGTATAGTCAAGAAGAGCCATGTTATGATCAAGAAGAGGATATTATGTATGCTAATAATTACCAAAGTCAAGGGAACAATCAAAGCAACAATCAACACTGGAGCAACCAAGGCAACAATCAAAGTTGGGGCAATCAAAGACAGAGAAATTGGAACAATAACAACAATTCACGAAACTGTGGGAACAACAACAACCAACAATGGGGGAACAACAATGATAAAAATTGGAGCGGAGGCAATAACAACAACAATTGGGGTGGTAATGGTAACCGGGGACCAGGCTTTCAAAGGCCCCCGATGTACCAACAACCAAGCAATCCACCCCCGTACCAAGCTCAAGGCCAAAGCTCATCAAGTAATGATATGGGAAGAATTGAACAAATGTTCAAGCAAATGATGGAGCACAATGCGGACTCCGGTGCTTAATTGGCTTCCCACAACACCTCCATTAGAAATCTTGAAGTACAAATGGGCCAACTTTCTCATGCCTTAAACACACGCCCAAAGGGAGCACTACCGAGTGATACAGTGATGAACCCTAAGGCTGGGAACAATAATAATACCGGTCACGCCATGGCGGTGACCACAAGAAATGGAAAAAATGGTGAAGCGAGTTCCTCTAGACAAAAGAGAATTGTTGTTGACGATGATGAATTTCCAAATGATGAGTTGCAAAATTGAAGTTGAGCAAGTGGTGGAAGAGCCAACTACTAGTGAGGTGAGAATTAATATCCATGATAATGGGGAGGATTTGCAAAGGGACGTGAACCCGTCTAGGGAACACGTGATTGATATGCCAGAACCGGTTGTCCCACAAGTCAAGGCACCATTTCCTAGGCCCCCTCCTCTATATCCTCAAAGGTTGGCGAAGAAAAGGCAAGAGAATCAATTCAAGAAATTCATCGATATGATGAAAAGTCTTTCTATCAATGTCCCTTTGGCTGAAGCTTTGGAGCAAATGCCCGGGTATGCTAAATTCATGAAGGACTTAGTCACAATGAAGCGGTCTATGGAGTGGAAACCATTAAGATGACTCACCAAGTGAGTGCCATGTGAATTCAATGGCACCCAAACTTGAAGACCCGGGAGTTTTTACCATTCCTTGTACAATCGGGAGTGCGGATTTTGCTAAAGCTTTGTGTGACCTTGGAGCTAGTATAAACTTGATGCCATACTCGATTTTTAAAACATTGGGGATTGGTCAACCTAGGGATACCTCTATGCGTCTTCAAATGGCGGATAGAACTATGAAGAGGCCTATAGGAATCATTGATGATGTATTGGTGCAGATTTACAAATTTATTTTGCCCGCGAATTTTGTCATATTGGATTGCGAAGTGGATTATGAGGTTCCCATCATCTTGGGAAGGCCTTTCCTCGCAACGGGGAAGACCTTAGTTGACATGGAGGCCGGTAAGATCACTTTCCGAGTGGGCAATGAAAAGGTTGTGTTCCATGTGTGCAAATCAATGAAGCAGCACAACAGTACATAAGTATGCTCTTTCATGGACCTTGTCACCGAGGTCATTATTGATGATGCAAGCTCTATGATTAATGTTGAGGATCCAGTGGAGGCAGTTTTATTGAACCATGATGACATCATGGCGGTTGTCTTACTTGAAAGTACCAATGCCCTTCAAGGCATGAGTTCTTATTCCTATGGTCCCCGAAAGCTATCATTGGACTTGGAGAACCGGAAAACTCCTCTGACAAAGCCTTCAATCGAAGAGCCACCTACATTGGAGTTGAATACATTTCCACCACACCTCAGGTATGAATATCTTGGTCCCTTTCGTACTTTGCATGTTATACTTTCCTCTTGCCTAAACCAATTGCAGGTAGACTCCACTTTAAAAGTGCTAAGGAGAAGGAAGAAATCCATAGGATGGACTCTTGCCGACATTCGGGGAATAAGCCCCACATTTTGTATGCACAAAATCATTCTTGAAGATGGAGCAAAGTCTTCCGTAGAACACCAACGGAGGCTCAATAAAGAAATGCAAGAAGTGGTGAAGAAGGAAATAATCAAGTGGATTGATGTAGAGGTTGTCTACCTAATCTCGGATAGTGCTTGGACTTCTCCGGTCCAGTGTGTTCCAAAGAAAGGTGGCGTGACAGTGGTCCAAAATGACAAAAATGAGCTCATTCCAACAAGAACGGTCACATGATGGCGGGTGTGTATGGATTACCGCAAGTTAAACAAAGTGACTCGCAAGGACCATTTCCCCTTACCCTTCTTGGATCAAATGTTAGATAGGCTTGCGGATCGGGCTTTCTCCTGCTTTCTGGACGGGTATTCAGGCTATAATCAAATCTTGATTGCCCCGGAGGATCAAGAGAAGACCACTTTTACATGTCCTTATGGTACATTTTCCTTCTCCCGAATGCCTTTTGGTCTTTGCAATGCACCCGCCACTTTTCAGCGGTGCATGATGGCGATATTTACTGATTTGGTTGAAGACTTCCTCGAAGTGTTTATGGATGACTTCAGCGTAGTTGGGGACTCCTTTGATGAATGTTTGAGCAATCTTGACAAAGTCCTCACTCGGTGTGAAGAGACCAACCTAGTATTAAACTGGGAAAATGCCATTTTATGGTGGAATAAGGGATAGTGTTGGGCCACAAAATCTCGAGGAATGGAATTGAAGTGGACAAGGCAAAGATTGAGGTGATTTATAAATTGCCACCTCCAACTTTAGTTAAGGGGGTTCGGAGCTTCCTTGGACACGCCGGGTTCTATCGGCGTTTCATTAAGGACTTGTCTAAGGTGGTCAATCCTCTTTGCAAATTGTTAGAGAAAGATGCCAAGTTTCACTTTGATGAGAATTGCATGAGTGCATTTGAATTGTTGAAGCACAAGCTTACCACAACACCTATTATCACCGTGCCGGATTGGAGCTCTCCTTTTGAGCTAATGTGTGACTCTAGTGATGTGGCTGTGGGGGCGGTTTTGGGCCAAAGGGTGAACAATATCTTTTACCCCATCTATTATGCTAGCAAAATAATGAACTCGGCCTAGATGAACTACACTATCACTAAGAAGAAGTTATTGGCAATAGTCTTTGCGATGGGGAAATTTCATCCTTATCTTATGGGTGCCAAGGTCATAGTTCACACTGACCATGCGGAACTCCAGTATCTCATGACCAAGAAGGATTCCAAAGCGAGACTCATGCGGTGGGTGTTGTTGCTTCAAGAGTTCGACTTGGATATTATTGATAGAAAAGGGAGTGAAAACCAAGTGGCCGACCATCTTTCCTGCTTGGAGGAGCAAGGTCGACCTAGTGATGGGCTTGAAATTAATGATAGTTTCCCTGATGAACAACTTTTTTCTGTGTCAATGCAAGAAATGCCATGGTTCGGGTACATTGCCAATTATATTGTCACCGGTGTTGTTCCTTGTGATATCTCTTCCAACCAAAGGAAGAAGCTTAGGAGGGATAACATGATTTTTTATTGGGATGAACCATACTTATTCAAGATTTGCAATGACGGTGTCATCCGGCGATGTATGCCCGAAGAGGAACAAGGATCGATTCTTGTGTCTTGCCACTCCTCACCTTATGGTGGTCATCATGGAGGGACAAGGACCACCTCTAAAGTGCTAAGCTGTGGTTTATTTTGGCCTACCTTATACAAGGATGCTAGTGAGTTGGTGAAGCGATGTGATGAATGCCAACGAATGGGTGGCATATCCAAGAGAGATGAGATGCCTCTTACTACTATCCTATAGGTGGATATTTTTTATGTATGGGGTATTGACTTTATGGGGCCATTTGTGAGCTCTTGTGGAAACACTTACATACTCGTGGCGGTGGACTACACTTCAAAATGGGTTGAGGCCGTGGCTTTGCCCAATAATGAGGCCCGGAGTGTGGTTGGTTTTCTGAAGAAGCATATTTTTACAAGATTTGGGACACCCCGTGCCATCATCAGTGACTGGGGGTCTCACTTTTGCCATAGAGATTTTGATTCTTTGCTATCGAAGTATGAAGTCAATCATAAGGTGTCTACTCCGTACCATCCTCAAGCAAGTGGCCAGGTGGAAGTGTCCAATCGTGAAATCAAGAATATATTGGCCAAGATAGTGAATGCTAACCGGATTGATTGGTCCCGGAAGCTTGATGATGCTCTTTGGGCTTACCGGACCGCTTTCAAGACCCCAATCGCTATGTCCCCTTACCGGTTGGTGTATGGAAAGGCTTGTCATCTTCCGGTGGAGTTGGAGCACAAGGCACTTTGGGCTTTGAAGAAGTTGAATTTGGATTGGGACACAACTGCTAATCTCAGAGTTTATCACTTGAATGAGCTAAATGAGTTCAGATTTCATGCATACACTAGCTCCTCCGTGTACAAAGACAAAATGAAGTACCTCCATGATAAGTATGCCAAAGAACAGTAATTCAAGGTGGGGGACTTGGTGATCCTTTTCAATTCTAGACTCTGTCTCTTTCCGGGCAAACTCAAGTCAAAGTGGAGTGGCCTGTTTGAAGTTGTATTGGTTTCACCCTTTAAGGCTCTCGATCTCAAGAACAAAAATGGGGAGATTTTTCGAGTGAATGGGCACCGATGCAAATATTACCTTGGGAAATTTGAAGATAGCCATGTGGTGGATTTGATGAAGCTCAATTGAACATGGTAACACGCGTCGTGCTACAACGTTAAATCAGGCGCTTCTTGGGAGGCAACCCATGTGTCTTTATTTTTTCTTTGATTTTCTTGGTAGTATAGGATTTATTGTTGGACTAACTGGTTGTGGGATGTTGTAGGATTATTTTGATGCAGGGCTCAAGGCTAATTTGTAAATAACAGCTCTCTGAAGTTTGCAATGCGGACCGCAGTCAATTTTGTGCGGTCCGCGGAGCTTTCTCACCAGAAAAAAAACAACTCTCTGAAGTTTGCACTTTAAAACGCAATACATTTTGTGTGGTCCGCGAAGTTATCTCACAAGAAATCGCTTCTCTGAAGTTGCCACCGCGGTCGCGATACCATTTTATGTGGTCCACGGTCCATTTTGTGCGGACCGCAGTGGCCAATTGCCTAGATGCCCAAAAATTTAAAGGACCACGGACCGCAGTCATTTTATGCGGTCCGCGGTGGGGTAGGTAGTGTGGGTCCTAGGCCTAATTCTATAAAAAGAGTATGAGGGCCTCATTTTACATTCGCTCTTTGCCCTTTCTACAGTAAACAAATCCATTGTGCATCATCTCTGCTAGCTTGAATTGATTCATCTAATTCATTTCATATTCATTCCACATCTAATTATGGTCCAATCAAGAGGTGGTGGTCGAAAACCAAGCGGAAGGGGAGAGTCTTCCCGGGGAAAAATCAAGGGAATGATCAAACTACCCCCCCAAGTCCGACAAACAATAAAAGAAACTAGAAATATAATCCGGGCCATGGATAGAGCTGCTTCCCAATCGGGAAATGAGTATTCACCCTCCAGAGAGGGATCTAAGTCAGAGTCGATACCAGAGTTTGTCCCCGACTTCCCGGAGAGGTTCAGATTGACAAATGAACCTTCTGACTCCCCTCCTGCCCAAGCAGCAGCACACTCTGAGTCGTCTGAAGGCTCAGCTGCAGGGAGTGATCATGAATACTCCACCTCACCTACAACATCTCTATCAAGTGAACACTCTGAAGAAGAAAAGGCAGGGGATGAGACCCAAACAGGGGGTGAACCCCATGTAGGGGGGGGGGGGGTTGAAAGAACAAGAAACCCAGAAGCATGGCAAGATCGGTTTGTGAGTGAACCGGCCTTTCATATATTTCGGGAATGGTGGTCTGAGAGGAAATTGATCCTGGAGCGTAAATTCATCACAAGGGACCTTTTTCCCAATAACCCCAATGTGCAGAGTACAGTTCAGGGAGAGAAAAGGCTGGGACTATTTGTCACGCCCCAAACTAGGGAGGCACGATTGGCACTCGATACTGTATTCGATCGAGTTAGCCACTAAACATACTAGCTAACTAAACTGGGGGCCCAACAGATCGATCAGCACAACATCTGAAATAATAAGCCTGGACCGTTAAGGTCATGACCTGAATAACAATAAGACATATAAAAAAAGGTAGACAA
>ML261717.1:1688-12421 GCA_005239495.1 Nicotiana undulata
TTTTACTGAGATATACTGATATTGCACTTGTTTCGAAGGTTTTTCTGAAAACTGATTTCGAACTCATTATTTGATGAATGCCACGTGGTGACTTGGTGTTTTACTGGTTTGTGGAATTGTGTACATGTTCTGTGTGTTTATATTACTCAGACTGTGATTTATTTTCATTACTACTGAGTTGGCGTACTCATAAAGACTCCTTGTGCCTCTGTGCACAGATCCAGGTACTAGTTCGCAGCAGTAGCTGACGCAGTTTGATAGCAGTATTTTCACGGGATTTCGAGGTAGCTGTCCAGCGTCCACAGCTTCTCCATTTCCCTTCCTTATTTATTTTTAGCATTTGATTCAGAGACATATATTATAGTTTTAGCAGAGTTATATTTATTTATTCTTAGATGCTCATGACTATTGACTCCAGTTCTTAGGAGGTTTGTTTAGAATATTAAGGGGACGCTAAGACTTAATTATATTATTTATGCTATGGTTGCATGCTTATTATTTAATTGTGAACTGCTATAATTAAATAAACGCGTAGTAAGGTGATGATTGGCTAGCCTAGTTCCACAATAGGCACCATCACGGCCTGTTAGGATTTAGGGTCGTGACAGCAAAAGTGCAAGTTCCTAAACCCAAAAGGGTAAAAATTGGACCGAAAATTGTTGATTGTGTTTTCATATGATATGCGACCAATAGTAAAGCATATTGATTTCTGGTTCATAAATCAAAAAATACTGACATTCATAATAATACGGTTATAGAATCAGATAATGCTGAGTTCTTTGAAAATATATATCCGTATAAAAAGGAACGTCAGTCGATTGGTGAAGGATCTAAACGACCTCGGGAAGAAACAAAAGAAAGTATATTTAATCAGGAAGATCCAAGACGTAGTAAACGTCAAAGAACATCTACTTCATTTAAACCAAATTTTGTGACTTTCTTATTGAAGAATGAGCCTCGAACATTTAAAGAAGCTATGTCTTCTTCGGAAATATTGTTTTGGAAAGAGGCAGTCAATATTGAAATAGAATCCATATTGAACAACCATACATGGGAATTGGTTGATCTTCCTCCTGGAAATAAACCGTTGGGTTCTAAATGGATCTTTAAGAGGAAAATAAAAGATGATGGCACTATTGGTAAATATAAGGCAAGACTTGTGGTCAAAGGATATAGACAACGAGCAGGTCTTGATTATTTTGATGCATACTCTCCAATTACAAGAATTACATCCCTACGAACGTTAGTAGCGTTAGCTGCAGTTTATGTCTTGAATCCATCAAATGGACGTTAAGATTGTCTTCTTACATGGAGAGTTGGAGGAAGAAATCTACATGGAACAATCTGAAGTGTTTGTGGTTCCAGGTAAAGAAAAGAAGGTATGCAGTCTTGTTAAATCCCTTTACGTACTAAAACAAGCACCCAAATAATGGCATGCAAAATTCGACCAAACAATGTTGTCAATTGGTTTTAAGATAAATGAATGTAATAAATGTGTGTACATTAAAAATGTTCCAAATCACATAGTCATTGTTTGATATGAATGACTTGGGAGTTGCTTATTTAAGTCTGGGGATTAAGATCCATAAGACTCTTCAAGGTCTGACATTGTCACAATCTCATTATATTAAGATAGTACTTGAAAATTTCAAGCACTTAGGGTTTAAAGTTGCAGAGACTCTAATTGACGTGAATCTTTCATTAGCAAAGAACAAAGGCCAAAGTATATCACAATTGGATTATGCTCGTGTGTTGGGTTACTTAATGTATATCATGAATTGTACACGACCAGATATAGCTTGTGCTATAAGTAAATTGAGTCGATACACGAGCAATCCAGGTCAATCTCATTGGATGGAAATGAAACGAGTTTTGGGATATTTTGATCACACCCAGGACTTTGCTTTGCACTACAGTAAATATCCTGCAGTGATTGAGGGATATTGTGATGCAAATTGGATCACCGATTCAGTTGATTATAAGTCCACAAGTGGACATGTATTCACTATTGGTAGAGGAGCGGTATCTTGGTAGTCGCCCAAACAAACTTGTATTGCTCGCTCTACAATGGAGGCTGAGTTCATAGCCTTAGATAAAGCCAGTGAAGAAGTTGAATGGCTCCGGAATTTCTTGGAAGACATTCTATTTTGGCCCAAACCGTTGGCACCAATATGCATATATTGAGATAGTCAAACGGCAATTGGAAGGGCTGGGAGCATTATGTATAACGGTAAATCTCGTCATATACGACGAAGACATAAAACCGTTAGGAAATTACTCTCTAGAGGAATTATCACGATTGACTATGTAAAGTCAAGCGATAATGTGTCGGATCCACTTACAAAAGTAATTGTGGCGTTAACTCTACCTAGAAGACTGGAGATCCCAAGATCTAGGTTCAAGGAGATCAAACAAAGTCATTAATGGTGGTTCAACATTATCAATTAAAATTTTGGTCCATTCTCGTGATGAGACAATGTTCAGTACCAAGGATAAAGCATTAAGACTTTTTAATGATTTTTAAATTTGATACGAGGTATATCAAATAGTGTATCTACGGGATGCCATGTTTAGGAATCACCTATGTAAGTGTGAAGTGTAGCCGCTTCAAGGAGAATTTTGTAAGGCCAGTTCTTTATGCACTTATCAGACCAGGCGGTGTTCATGACTGAAACGAACACAACAATGAGAACCAAAGACGGTAAAGGGTTGGTTGTGTGACTTATGGTTGTCTAGGTATACACCAAAGTTGACGGTTCAAAGATATCAAATCTACCGATTGACCGAGTATATCCGATATAAGTTCACTACTGAAAGTTCAAAGGAAAACCTACTTATCCAGATGCAATTAATCCTTGCTTGCGAATCACACAATTTTCATGCATATTTTCGTGATATAGTCATTCCCCATTCATGTGGGGGATTTTTGGGTTTCTAAGCATTAATATAGCTTAAAAGAGGGTGAATGGAAAATGGAAGAAAAATTAAATATTTGAGTTTTCCTCCTTGACAAAGGAACATTATTCTATATTGGAAGAGGAAAAGGTTTTTGATGGGTATATAAACAATTTCTCTTCTTCTAGCTCTTAAAGAGTTGAGAAGAAGGCAAGCCTCGCGTCGTCGTCGTCGTCGCTCGCTCGCTCGGCTCGGCTTCGGCTTCAGATTTGGATTCCAACAAATGATCGATTGATTGATTAATATTTTTGGACCAAATTTATTTGTTAATAGTAAATATTAACAGAAATGTTATTAAATATCTGTTTTAATAACAAGATATTAATATTAAATCCAACGAATATTAATATTAAATCCAACAGAATATTAAACATTATTCCATTTTTCATTTTCCGTTTTTCGATTTTGTAATTGAAAATTAACCTCCCTCTTGAATTCCCGATTTATTATTGTGTAAATAGCCATTTATGTTATGACATTTATGCTATGACTGTTTTACATAAACAACCATTTTGAAGAGTTGCAACTCTTTAATTTAGAGCTCAACATTTGCTATAAACACTAGTCCATTCTCTCAGATTTTCCATATGAATTTCTGAGTTTTCCTACTTTCTTCTGCATTGTTTTGACTTCAAATAAAGCAATAGTAAGTGTGATTTGCTACCGAACTTTGTGTTCACTGAAACACTGGGATTTGAAGTACCACTACACCAGTGTGTAATTCGTTCTATCCTGGGAGGAAATAATCCATAACCTTGGGTACCAGGAGGGGATTAAATTCCTTAAGGAAACACTGTGAATTCAGTAGGCTCGGATTAACTTCTGTTTCGGTTATATTTCTGTTTATATGTTATTTTATTTTATTCAGAATTATTTTACAAATACATTTTACTAACAATTATCACAAACAAAAAATATATTTATTTAAATGCAAAAAACAATAGACTAGTTTTTATCTTTCTAAAAACATATTTATTCATAGAAAAAAAAACATTTATACTATAAAAGGAAATCTTGAAATAAATACGTAAAGTTTTAACATCTAACCTCTATAAAAGCAATACATGAGGACGAAACGCTAGAGTGCAGAATGAAGGAGCAAATTGACATATTTGTGGTATTTTGATCTATACCAACACCAGGAGAGAGAAAGAACATCTTTTCTCTACTTTTCTTACTAACCAAACAGACCCATTCCAGGCTAGTGACTCAAACCCCAGAATTCCACCGGAACCCCCTGATATTCCTACCAGAGCCCCTCAAACTTAAATAGATGAAGACACTCAGAAAAATTCTTTTAAGAAAATTTCACTGGAAGAAAATCTGAGTTCGTCCACCTCTTATGAGTTAAATTGCCAATTGTCACCTAGTTCCTATTTCGAATTAAATGCGGGAAACATTCCAATTCCTGTCTAGTGAGGACAAAATATGACTATGAGGGTGTTTGGCTAAGCTTATAAGCGGGTCAAACGCGTATATAGGTCAAAAAGTGCTTATAAGTTAAGTGTTTATAAGTCAAAATAAGTCAAAAGTCATAAGTTGGTCTCCCCAACTTATCAAATTTCAGCTTATAAGCACTTTAGGTTTGACCAAAATATTTACTATTCTATCCCTAAAATACTTTTTTTTAAAACAAAACTCTTCTTATTGTTTTACTTTATCCTATTTCTTCAATACATATTAAGTGCTTGTTTTTTCTCTACAAACGTTGTGTGCATTTTTTAAGGTTCTTTTATTAACTTTTGTTAATTTATACTTCTCCCCTTCTAATTTATGATTGTATACTTACCATAACATAAATTATATTTATAAAAAAATGTTATTATCTAATCATTTTTATAATTAAAAGAACATGATAAATAGGTAGAATCTATGTAGAATCCAAAATTGTGAAGAAAATAACGTTTTTAGATCAGCTATTTTTTAATAACTGCTTAAAATAACTGCTTATTTTTTAAATCAGCTTCAGCACTTAAAAGTGCTTTTCAACACCTAATGTTTATCAGCTACTCTTAATCAGCTAAGCCAAACGGGCTCTATACCAACCATGAAAACACTCCCTAATTGTAAAGTTGTTTGGGGAAAAAAATTCCCACCAGCTACTACGAGCAAAGCTCACACACTTATGGAAACCAATCGAACCACTCATACTAATTGATTTGGGATGGGAATTTTTCATTGCCGAATTCAGCCTAGAGGAAAGCATGAGCAAAATCTTGATTGAGGGCCCATAGTTTGTAGCTGGGCATTCTCTTTTCGTCCGTCAGTGGGAACCCAACTTTGTACCGGCATAATCAAAGCTATCCACAACAGCAATATGGATGAGTTACTATAATTTCCAATAGAATTTTATGACAAATCAATTTTAGAGCAACATGATAGGTAAGCTACTAAAAATTGACACTGGTACCTCATCTACATTATGGTGGCTTTATGCTAGGATTTGTGCTCAAGTGTCGATTGAAATATCGGTCATAACTGCTGTGACCATTGACACATACAACCAACCAATTTTATATGGGAGAGAAGGGATCTTATGTAAGGTGTGTGGGCGAATCTGTCATACTTTAAGGGGCTGTGTATTCTTACTTAAACCCAAACCACCTAAGGATCTGACAGAACCCGCTATAGCTCCACTAGCGACCCTAATGTACGGGAGGCGAAACATCCATGGCGAACATTACCCTTTTCGAAGAACAAACGAAGTCAATACAAAGGAGAATGAACACGAGACACTCCCAGGGGAAATTGGCGGAAGGAAACCAAATTCAGGTAAAAAGGTTCAATGTCTCCACGTGTAAGTTCCTTGATCCGAAATCAAACACCTCAGTAGGGATCTCTCCCATCTTATCTAAGGGGAAGATCAGGAAAGCTAATTGGGCTCTCATAGGCTATTGTCACACCTCCTTCTTTCGAAGGATGGGGCTTTCTTCATTTTAAGTGACATTATTAAAATGAAAATTTATTTTATTTTAAAGAGTCGCCACTTGGAATAAATATTTACGGCATCCCAAGTCACCATTTATTTTAAATCCCAATTCAAGAAAATTGACTTTGTTTTAGTCTGCGAAACACAAAAGACCGGGTAAGAAATTCTGTTAACCCGGGAGAAGGTGTGAGGCACTCCAGAATTCCGTGATTCTATCATGGTCGCTCTAATAATTATACTCGGCTTAACTAATTCTAGATATTTTGTATTTAGTAGAACTTTATGCCTTTCAACTTTAGAACCGCTTTTAATTAGCTTGATTATGCATAATTATAGAATTATCTTGAAACGAATCACGCGTATGCGTTGTCATGGGCGGCTTTCCAGCCATGCCCAATGACCCATTGGACGCGCCCCGTGGCGTCCTAGCAAGCCTCCCAACGCCTAGCGCCACGGACGGCCCCGTGGTCTTGGCCGCGCTAAGTGACAAGCGCGCATGTGCCTCTATCGCCCCACCGGTTTCCCTCGGTAGCGCCCAGCCGCAAGAAGCTACCAAGAGCGCCGCGCGCGCAGACAATGCCGCGCGCACAGATCGTGATGCCTGAGATAAAGTTGCTACCAACGGACCTGTTTCTACCTTTGTAGAAAACTAAGTCATTTTAATATAGAGTAGTTTTATTCCATGTACTTTCATTATGTTTCTCTAGTGTAATTTGGTCTAGTCATGTACCTTTGGTTTATTTTTTTAAAGCATTATTAGGGGGATCAAGCAATCAAAAAATTTCTAACAAGAAATTCTCTGTACTGGTGTCTCTCCCCCTCGACACCGCATTGCCTTTTTTTGTAATAACTTTCATTAATGCAATCAAGCTTTTATTCAATTCTCATTACTGTTCTCTCATTTGTTGGCATTGGTTTTCCCGCACAGCACTGACAATCTCGTCTAGCATGCGGAGGGGACCTCACTCGGCGGACAACAACTGCCCTGACATCAGTTGCTTAGCCTTACGTCGCCATTCCAAAGAATATCAGGAAGGCGACGCGTAATAGTTGGTATCAGAGCCTATGCTCGACATCGGACGAGGGAACGCATTGGCATTACCACCATTTCTGACAATGGTGAATCATGGGGACCGCATTGCGGCCCTTGAGGAAACGGTTGTCGTACTACGACCCATTGTGGATACGGTGCCGGAACTGAAAACCAACCTACTGCAAAGGTTGGACGATCTGGACCGCAAAATGGCCCAGGCCGAAGTTGACATAGGAAACATGAGTCGCGACTCTGAAGGAGACCGACAAATGGCAGCTACTGAGGCAGCCAAATTTTTTGATAAATTCGAGGGCCTCCAACCGGAGCGCGCCGGGGATTTAGCCCACAGGGCACAAGAGGCAGACAAGATGACTGCCATGCAGGAAACTACCGACAACTTGATAGGCCAGCTCAATGTTGTCAATGCTGCTCTACAAGGCTTGCTTCGAGGCGCTGGAAATCAAATCGAGGGTGCTGTGAATCTCGCCCCCTTGGCACAGAAGCTGAAAATTCCTTAGCCAAAGCCATACAGTGGGGCTAGGAATGCTAAAGAAGTGGAAAATTTCATCTTCGACATCGAGCAGTATTTCGATGCCGTGGGAGGCCTAGAAGAAGCCAAGAAGGTAGCAACTGCTGCCATGTATCTTCAGGGTGATGCTAAGCTCTAGTGACGAGAGAAGTACGAAGCCATCAGGGCCAGTGAAGATGCTCTGGAGACATGGGCAGAACTGAAGGCAGCCATACGCCTACAGTTCTTCCCCGAAAATATTGAGTACAATGCAAGGAGGAAACTACGGGAGCTCCGCCATACCAAATCAGTGCGAGACTACGTGAGAGAATTCTCTGCACTCATGCCGAACATCCGCGACATGGGGGACAAGGACAAGCTCTTCACATTCCTGGAAGGGTTGAAACCTTATGCCCGCATGGAGCTGCAAAGACAAAGGGTAGATACTCTTCAAGGTAATCCAAGCAGCGAAATGCCTTGGGGACTACTAAATGGAGATTCGGAAGGATAGGCCGCAACCGCCTATCCGAGCGAGTTAAAAAGGAGGCCAGCCTACCAATGGTGGCCCTTACAGAAGTGGGGGAGACCGGAGTGTAGGCAAATCTAAGGCTCCCTCCTCAAGCAGCAACAGTGCTGCGTCAAACAGCAATGATCGGGGGAGAAAGCCACCCTCAAGGTGCCGTCATTGCGGCGGGCCACATTGGAATAATTAGTGCCCACATGCACAGATGAACGCCCATCAAGTTTATGATGATGGGACGGATGATGAAGCAGATGAGGATGAACAGACCGAACCAGTTGGTGCCTTCAATGCCATTGTGGGTTCTTTTTATGAGGCATTAGCGGGAACTAGTGCTGGTATCCGCAAGAAGAAAGACCCCCGCCCAGTCGCCAAGAAGGGGGGAAAGAAGACGAATAAAGGGACTCCTCCTAAGCAAGAGAGGACCTTGATGTTCGTTGAACTGAGGGTAAACGGAAAATCCATTCGGGCGATGATAGATACAGGTGCTACTCACAACTACTTGGCCTCAACTCAGGTGGAACGTCTTGGGATAGTTATGGGAAAGGGTCGGGGTCATGTCAAGGCTATTAACTCACCTCCTCAGTCAGTGGGTGGAATAGCCAAAGAAGTACCGGTGAAGATGGGTCCTTATGAAGGAAAGCTCACCTTGCGCGTCGTGATCATAGATGACTTTGAGTTAATAGTTGGACTGGAATTCTTGAGGCAGATCAACACCATGCCTGTACCATATGCGGACATGCTTCTGATGATGGGAGTAAACGAGGCCACGCCCTGCATTATTCCGTGTATATCCATGAAGATGGCCGCTGAGAACATCTCGGCCTTACAACTAAAAAAGGGAGTCAAGAGACATGAACCTACATTTGTGGATACCTTATGCATTGAAGAGGTATAACACTCATCGGGTCCACTTCCTACACTCGTAAAGGAGCTACTACTGGAATTTGAAGATGTCATGCCACAGGAAATGCCGAAGCGACTTCCGCCTAGGCGCACTGTGGACCATGAGATTGAGTTGGTGCCGGGTGCGAAGCCACCTTCCCGGGCGCCTTACAGAATGTCACAACCCGAACTCACCGAGCTTCAGAGACAATTGACGGAAATGCTATACACAGGGATCATTGTACCCTCTAAGTCCTCATATGGGTCCCTTGTGCTTTTCCAAATAAAACATGATAGTAGTCTACGCCTCTGCGTGGATTATCGGGCGCTAAACAAAATTACTTTGAAGAACAAGTATCCTATTCCGCTCATGGCAGACTTGTTCGACAGATTGGGGAGTGCAACGGTGTTCACAAAAATTGACCTGAAGACAGGGTATTGGCAAGTCCGGATTGTTCAGGGCGATGAATACAAGACGACCTGTGTGACAAGATATGGATCGTTTGACTTCCTAGTTATGCCGTTAGGCTTGATTAATGCCCCAGCCACATTTTGCTCCCTGATGAACCAGGTCTTCCGAGAGTACATTGATGAATTTGTGGTAGTCTATTTGCATGACATTGTGTTTTATAGCCAGACACTGGAAGAACACCTGGAGCACTTGCGGAAGGTCCTAGCTCGATTGCGGGAGCATGAATTGTACGCAAAGCTATCCAAGTGCTCCTTTGCTCAAAACATATCGACTTCCCCGGTCATGTCATTGAGGAATGGCGGATCAAGATGGACCAGCAAAAGATCCAAGCCATCACAGATTGGCCGCCACCCAAGGATATCCACGCCTTGAGGGCATTCCTTGGCCTATGCAATTTCTATCAGCGATTTGTGAAGAACTACTCCCTCATCGCAGTACCATTAACTGAACTCCTCAAGAAGGTCACGCCTTGGGATTGGGGTCCTAAGCGAGCGGAGGCCTTCAATGCATTAATAGCGACTATGTCTAGTAGCCCTGTCTTGGCCTTTCCTGACTTGGCCAAGCCATTCGAGGTACAAACAGATGCTTCTGACTATGCTCTTAGCGGGGTCTTACTACAAGACGGTCATCCCGTAGCATACGATAGCTGAAAGCTGAAGGATGCAGAGCGGCGCTATGCCGCCCACGAGATAGAATTATTGGTTGTCGTTCATTGCTTATGCCTTTGGAGGCATTATCTGCTCGGATAACCGTTCGTGGTCAAGACAGACAACATAGTTGTTAGTCATTTCATAACCCAGCCGAAGCTGAATGGCCGACAGGCCCGATGGTAGGAACTCCTAGCAGAGTTTAACTTCAACCTGGAGTACCGAAGTGGGAAGTCTAATCATGTGGCTGATGCGCTCCATCGCAGAGCGGACCTAGCATCGGTGTGCCTACTCGCCACCCTAAGGGGGAGCGAAGTAGCCACCACCATTAAAGACCAGATATAGGATCTACTCATCAAGGATCCCGCTGCACAGTATTTGGTTGATCTAGTAGGACAGGGCAAGAATCGCCAGTTCTAAATGGAGGATGGCTTCCTGAAGGTAAAAGGGAACCGACTTTATGTTCCAAAGGGAGGAGATCTGAGAAGAACTCTCTTGGCGGAATGTCATGACACTCTGTGGGCCGGCCATCCCGACGAAGAACGCACCATGGCATTGCTTCGCCGTGCATATTATTGGCCCCAAATGGCCGATGATGTCGCACAATATGTGAGGACTTGTCTAGTATGCCAGAAGGACAAGTCCGACCGCTTGACACAAGCGGGACTCTTGGAACCTCTAGCTGTTCCAAAGTGACCTTGGGAAAGCTGTCTCTGGATTTCATCACCGGATTACCCAAGGTCGGAGATCTCACAACTATCTTGGTTGTGGTGGATCGGTTTTC
>ML261718.1:6013-19466 GCA_005239495.1 Nicotiana undulata
TTAACCCCCCCCCCCCCCATAAACGTGGCAACATCCCCTATCACTTTTAAAGTGACTATTAAGTCTTACATAGGTGGAAAATTTAGAGGATTAAGTGGCTTACTCATATACTAAGTGGGCCACACCCACTAAACACTTTTTACAATTAGTAAGATGTTGCATGCCATCTTACTTTGAGTTTCTAAAGGCTTAAACACGAGATGCCATCTTACTATGAGTTTCTAAACATGAGATGCTATCTTATTAAGAGTTTCTAAAGACTTAAATGTGAGTTTCTAAAGGCTTAACGTGAGTTTCTTCAAATTAATTCATGTGTGCATTACAAATTTAAGAGAAAAATAATTCCAAACCAAAATTAGATAACGTTGGTTGCTGATTCTGTAAAGCGTGAATTGCAAATTCTAACAGAATCGGTTCAGGTATGTTAAGGCTATACCTTTTTTATTTTTGAAATGATCCAAATGATACAAAAGAAACGAGCTAACGCACAACTTTTATAAACGACTCTATTCATATAAATACTAGGGGTCTGTATGTTCTTCATTACCCATGTGACATATTATTATATCTTCTTTTCATAGGTCTCATAATAATACGAAGTTGATAAAGTTTATCCGAAAAGAATATTGAGATTATTAACATATTTTCATGCATTTCATCAATTTATACATGTACATTGACTCATAACCAGATGACGTTATATACGCGTATTTATATGTATATGTATGTGTATATATATATGGGATATGGGAAAAGGTGACGGCGTTGTATACGCACCATCACCTGATCAGCTGGTACATGTTGATGATTTTGCCCACAGTGGCCGAGATGATATGATGGGATGCCCTCAGAGGCTTGATGATGTTATACACACCTAGACCTATGCATGAAAACACATATATATGGATTCTTTATTCCATGTCTCATCTATGTATGTAATGTACTGATTTTCATTGTTACATACTCAGTACATCATTCGTACTGACACCATATTTCCCGGGGCCTGCGTTTCATGCCCGCACGTGTAGGTAGACAAGTTGACGGTTCCCCTTCTTAGGATCCTTAATCAGCGAGAGGTGGCATTCTCTACTTGATCCGGAGCTGCTTTTGGTTTTGGTACGATATGCTTGTATACATATATGGGTATGACATGGCCTAGTCCCGTCCTTGTACAATTGTATTTTCTATTAGAGGTTTGTAGACAATATGTATAGTTTGATAGTATGTGGCCTTCTCGCCTTCCAGTATTGGATATGTAGATGTCTATAGCAGCCTTGTCGGCTCGCCCTACTTATTTCGCATGTATATGTACATATACATGTTGGGTAGGTTTCCCTCATGTAGGTTATTCCCGTAATTCAGTAGATATTATTCATGTTTACATCTTAGACGCATGCTCAGGGGTGTTCAACAGGTAGGACTCGGACACTCGTCGTGGCCAATCGGTTTGGGTCGTGAAAAAGTGGTATCAGAGCAGTTCTATCCTAGGGTTTTCTAAAGACCGTGTCTAGTAGAGTCTTGTTTATGGGTGTGTTGTGCACCACACTTATAGATAGGAGGCCACAGGACATATAGGATGGTATCCTCTCTTCTTATCTTAGATCGTGCGATATGAGAATCATGTTCCTAATGATATGCTACGTTTTCAGCAATGCCTCCAAAAACTACAGCTGCCCAGTAGGGAAAGTCCGTGTTTGGTGAGACTACTAGTCGAGCGCCACGAGTTACAAGGGCTCGGGGAGAGTCTCATAGTGAGATTCCATCCCAAACTTCACATACCCATCCTCTCCAAAGATGCTTCAAGGGGCACCAGCTCCAGCGCCCGCCCCTGTACGATCAGTCCTTAAGCCAGATGCACCGGGTCAGGAGATGAGAGATGTCATTCAGTTATTAACTCGATTAGTAGCCGCACAGACTCTGCGTCAGGAAGTAGGTATTTGTCATGCAGATAGGTCCATCGTGCGAGGATTCGTGATTTCAATAATTTGGACTCTCCGGTATTCACTGGGGCAGATCCAAACAAAGACCCTTAGGTATTTATCGATAGAATGGAAAGGACTTTGAGGGTAATGAAGGCCACGACGACTGAGTCAATTGAGCTAGCTTCCCATAGACATTAGGATGTTGCAGTTAATTTGTATGAGTCTTGGGAGTTTTCCAGAGGTGAGGATGCCCCTCCAGCAGTATGGCAGGAGTTTACAAAGTCTTTTCTTCGTTCTGCCACCAGAGCTTAGACGGGCAAGATTTGATAGATTCTTGACCCTTTGACAAGGTAACATGTGTTTTCTGGAGTACAGTCTTCAGTTTGATTCATTGGCTAGGTGTGCTCCAACTATTGTATCTAAGATGGAGTATCGGGTTCATCAGTTCGTGATGGGGTTAGGGCCGCAATTGCTTAACGATTGTATGTCGGTCTCACTTCAGGCAGACATGGATATTTCTCATATTCAGGCATATGCTCGAGGTGTAGAGGAGCGTAAGCAAAAGCAGAGGGCTGATAATGAGCATGATTGGGCCCAGAATCAAAGACCGAGGTCTTCGGGTCCATCTGGTGAGATTCAAAGTGGTTAAAGACCACAATACCTGAGGTACCCAGCCCAGCCATCGGCTAGCGCTCCCCCTCAGTTTGGTAGTAAGAGATTTGATCGTTCCACATAGTCAGGGCCAGGTTAGAATTCCAAGGCCTCAGATTCTAAGTATAGGGTTGAGTTAAGTTAGATGACGCCACCCTTTCCACGATGTGCTTAGTGTGGTAAGAATCATGTCGGGCAGTGTCGTATAGGGTTGGGTGTTTGTTATACTTGTGGTTATCAGGGCCACATTCTGAGGGATTGTCTGACGAGAGGTGATGCAAACATAGCTTAGCCAGCGGGATTTGTAGATGGTTCATCATCATTAGTACGCCCCCTTGGGAAAGGTTCACAAGCACCAATGGGTGGTGGTAGAGGCAGAGGCGGAGCATCTAGCTTGAGTGGTCCTCAGAACCGTATTTATGCATTAGCAGGACGACAGAATCAAGAATCATCACCCGATGTTGTTACAGGTATAGTATCAGTCTCCTCATATGATGTATATGCACTGATTGACCCAGGTTCCACCTTATCATATGTTACTCTGTTAGTTGCTAGTAAGTTTGGAATAAAACTTGAGTTGGTTAAACCTTTTGAGGTGTCTACACCTGTTTGGGACTCAGTGATACCTAAGCGAGTATATAGAGGTTTTAATCGAGTTAGATATGGTAGAATTTGAGGTTATAATGGGTATGGATTGGTTGTCTTATTGTCATGCCAACGTTGATTGTAGATCAAATACAATCTGATTTCAATTTCCGCGGGACCCTGTTTTAGAGCGACAAAGTAATACGGCGTCGCCGAGAGGTAGATTTATTTCCTATCTCAAGGAAAGGAAGATGATCAAAAAGGGTTGTATTTAGTTCGGGTTCAGGATGTGGAAGTAGGGTCACCAACCATTCAGTCCATCCCTGTGGTTAATGAGTTTCCTGATGTTTTTCCCGATGAACTTTCGGGTATTCCGCCAAAGTGAGAAATTGAGTTTGCTATTAACCTACTACCAGATACTCATCCAATATCTCTTCCTCCCCTAAAAACTGGCCCCCGCAGAGCTGAAAGTGTTGAAGGAAAAACTAAAGGACTTGCTTGAAAAAGGCTTTATCAGACCTAGTACATCGCCGTGGGAAGCACATGTGTTATTTGTGAGGAAGAAAAATGGTTCCTTACGGATGTGTATTGACTATAGAAAGTTAAATAAGGTGACAATCAAGAATAAGTACCCGCTCCCGAGGTTGATGATTTATTTGATCAGTTGCAAGGTGCCAAGTATTTCTAAAAGATAGACTTGAGGTCTGGGTACCATCACGTAAGGGTAAAGGAGAAAGATATTCCGAAAACAACATTCAGGACCAGATACGGGCACTTTGAGTTTCGTGTTATGTCATTCGATTTGACTAATGCCCCAGTAGTATTCATGCATTTGATGAACCGTGTGTTAAGACCCTTTTTAGACTTGTTCGTAATTGTATTTGTTGATGATTATCGCTCAGAGACTGAGCATGCAGAACATTTGCGTACTGTGCTCAGAGTTCTACGAAAAGAGAAGTTGTTCTCCAAACTCTCTAAGTGGGAATTCTGGTTCACTTCTGTAGCTTTCCTTGGGCATGTCATTTCAAGTGAAGGTATCGGGGTTGATACACAAAAGATTGACACTGTAAAGACTTGGCCTAGACCCACAACATCGACGGAGGTTCGTAGCTTTCTCGGTTTGGCAGGTTATTACATGAGATTTGTAGAGGTATTTTCTTCTCTTTCGACACCATTGACAAAGTTGACTCAGAAGGGGGAAACGTTTCAATGGACTAATGCTTGCAAATGCAGTTTCGAGGCATTGAAGGATAGACTAACTTCACCACTGATTCTAACACTCCCAGAGGGAACCAATGGTTACGCTATCTATTGTGACGTTTCAGGCGTTGGATTGGGTTGTGTACTGCAGCAGCATGGTAAGGTTGTAGATTATGCTTCTAGACTACTAAGAAAGCACGAGAAGAATTGCCTGACCCACGATTTAGATTTAGCCATAGTAATTCATGCACTAAAGATGTGGAGGCACTACTTGTATGGCATTCATGTTGATATCTATATGGATCATAAGAGCCTCCATTATATCTTCAAGCATAAGGAATTGAATTTACGTAAAAGGATATGGTTGGAGCTACTTAAAGACTATGACGTTGATATTTTATACCATTTGGGGAAGGAGAACGTAGTAGCCGACGCCCTCAGCCGTAGATATATGGGTAGCATGTCATATTTACAGCCAGAGAAGAGGGAAATAGCCCATAGATTCATAAGCTAGCTTGTCTTGGCGTTTGGTTACTGGACTCAGGTGATATTGGAATTACTAATCAGGATACGACAACATCCTCTTTAAAACTAAAGTGAAGGAACGCCAGTACGAGGATCTTATGTTAGTTCGTTATAGGGATACAACCCGTCAGAAGGAGGAGACACCGTTTGAGATCACAGAAGATGGGGTCCTCAGATATCGAGGACGATTATGTGTCCCTAATGTTGTAGGCCTACGTCGGCAGGTGATGGGAGAAACTCACTATTGTCGTTGTTCTATCCATGCATGAGCAACAAAGATGTATCATGATATCAGGGAATTATATGGTGGGACGGAATGAAAAGGATATAGCGGAGTTTGTTGCTCAGTTCCCTAATTGTCATCAGGTCAAGTTTGAACATCAAAAACCCGGTGGATTATTGCAGGCTATGGAGATTCCGACTTGGAAATGGGAAGTAATCAATATATATTTCATCGTAGGCTTACCTCGTACCCATCGTAAGTGCAATTCTATATGGGTAGTTGTTGATAGACTTACACAATCAGCCCATTTTCTGCCCATTAGGACTACATATTCCGTAGAAGATTATGCAAGGCTTTACATTAAGAAGATACTACGACTTCATGGTGTCCCTATATCTATTATCTCGAATAGAAGAGCTCAGCTTACAGCTAATTTTCAGAGGTCTTTCCAAAAAGGATTGGAGACTCAGGTAAGTCTTAGTATAGTATTTCATCCCCAAACAGACGGACAGGCTGAGCGTACTATTCAGACTGTCACGACCCAATTTTTCCACCGTTGGGTATCGTGACGGCACCTAGTCTTAAGGACTAGGTAAGCCTATTATTAACGAACATCAAATTATAATACAAGAATTTTTTAAGTGCTTTTTGAAATAAATCTCAACACTTTACACTTTTCCCAAAACCCGGTAAGTACAAGTCATAAGCTTTAAAGAAATTACCAGTAAACTCCTAAAAATACCACTGTTCAGAAATAAGTACAATAGTGCAAACAGAAACATAAGAGGGTGACTCCGAAACCGCGAACGCCTGAGCGATTTTACCTTGAGTCTCCACAACAGCAACCGCGCTGCTAACTATCGATCGACCGACTATGCAAAACCTGGAATCTGCACAAAAATGTGCAGAAGTGTAGAATGAGCATACCACAGCGGTGCCTAGAAAGTAGACTAACCTCGGTGAAGTAGTGACGAGGACTAGTCAGGACACCCACTGGTCTAATAAAAATAGACATAAATATGGGAATAACAGAATATGACATCTATCTAATGACTATACAATGTAATTAACACCTAACAAGTTCAAGCGGAAGGAAAATACAGTAAAAATACAATGAAACATCATAATAGTATACAAAAGGATGGAAGGGAACATAACCCGTAAACTGAAAACCACAATACGACGTGAACAAGTAACAATTCAGCACTGCAACAGTTTCCACGTCAGGCCTTAGCCAACAGCCCAATTTCTTTTGGAAAATACTTCGAGTGTAAACCTTCAGTCATAAGTTTATATTGAAAGCTTTTGAATATAATCATTTCAAATAGAAAATTTCTTTGAAATATACTTTCCCCAAATATATATATATATACATTTTCAGAAAGAGAAATCTTCAAACATAGTTCCTTCAAAGTAAATATTTTTCAGCTATACTTTTCAATAAATATCTTTCGATCATAATCTCTCCAAGATAAATCTACCGGAACTCTGTCCGTAGCTCAGAATTTGTCATGCAGTATAAGGGGGTCTTCCGGAATATGTCTGCAGTCCCAAAATAAATATGCAGTGCTAGGGGATCTCCTGAAATACGTCTGTAGTCCCAAAATAAATATGCAGTACAGGGGGGTCTCCTGGAATACGTCAGTAGTCCTAATTTAAATATGCAGTACATGGGGGATCTCCTGAGATACGTCCGTAGTCCCAATTTAAATATGCAATGCAGCCAAACGAGAGAACAACTAGAACACGACAGAAACATCGTACATTGCCACAACAAGCACAAAAGCAACAAAAGACAGAATTGCAAAGTGCGACGAGCAAATGAATACAAGAATTAAATCACAAGAACAGTAGAACTCATTCACAAGGAATAACCACTGAAAGGAAATAATCAGCGTAAAGAACACATCTTAACCAGGGAGAACACGACGTAACAACGAATCCACAGTATTCAAGTCCACAATAGGATGTCATCACAAGTCAAGTGATTTCCAAATACAAGTTAGTCGACTAAGGTGTGAATCATCTAGATTCCTTTTTAAGGTTGAATGATTATGAGAGATTTTCCACAATCCAAATAAGGTAATAAGCTACAGATAATCCTAATTCCAATTTCTGCTAAACAACTATAAGGCAATATATTACTAATTTGAGCTAAATAGGCAGCTTATGAAGAAACTATAGCATGATGGTAGGAGAGGTAAATCCTTCAATTAAGTCAATTAAGATCAAACTGACCACAGAGGGAATCTAAAAGTAAGTAAATTCTAATTTAAGTAGGAAGAGATGAAACTAGCAATCAGAAACTCAGTCATAACAATTACAAAATTCATACACAGGGAATATAAGGACCTAAGAACCCTAAAATGCTAACTTCATACAAATAAGTCTGGGTACGCACTCGTCACCTCGCGTACACGGACTACAATCAACATAGAAGAATCAAATCCTAAGGGGTAGTTTCCCCCACACAAGGTTACGAAAGATACTTACCTCGAAGACGATAACCCGGTACTCTAAAATGGACTTCTCGGCGAATGGACTTCAGGACGACTCAAATCCAACTAGAACAACTTCAAAACACACATAAATCGTATAAGGAACTATACCGAATATTAAAGTTTTGATCTTTACAAAAATATAAAAATCGACCCAAAAGTCGACCCCGGACCCGCACCTTGGAACCTGTCAAATTTTACAACATCGGAATACCCATTCCAATACGAGTTCAAACATACAAAATTTATCAATTTCCGATACCATTTGGTCCCTCAAATCATGATTTTTCATTTTTAGAAATTTCCTTTTCAAAACCAACATTTTCCCATACACAAAATACAAATTGAATGATGAAAATTAAGATAAAATCATGAAATATATTTAATTCTAGTTGAAGAACACTTACCCAATCGAATTTCGTGGAAAATCCATCAAACATCGCCATGAACCGAGCTCTAGAAGTCAAAATGTGATAAAAATGGTGAAACCCTCGATTTTGGATTATATTCTGTCTACACAGATTTTTGTGCATCGCGAACGCAGAGGAAAAGATGCGTTCATGAAGGAGGAAAAAAACGAGGCTGCCCAAATGCCCATCACGAACACGACAGTGAGCTGGCGAACGCGGAGAAGGGAAGCTAGGAACCCACGCGAATGCGTGGTCCCCGGTGGGGACGCGAAGAAGAAAGACCAACAGCCCACCCCCAGCTCTAATTTCCACTACGCGAACGCGAAGGGGTGAGATGCAAACGCAAAGAACAAGAAGGGGAACACTGTGCGATGCGAGAGCATAAACGCGAATGCATAGAAGGATTATTTCCTCTCCAAAATTACACTTCGCGAACGCGGAGGATGGGATGGGAACGCGAAGGAGGAAACCAGATAGCAGGCATCAGCAATCTAAAAATGGAAGAAAATGGCTTGTAGCCCATTCGAAACACACCCGAGGCCCCCGCGACCCCGTCTAAACACATAACCAAGTCATATAACCTAACACGGACTCTCTCGAGGTCTCGAATCACATAAAACAACTCCGTAACGATGAATCATACCATAAGTCGAACTTATGAACTTTCAAATCTTTAAATATCTAAACTCGTGCCGAAACCTATCAATTCAACCCGAAATGACGTGAAATTTTGCAGACAAGTCCCAATTAACATCCCGGAGTTGTTACAACTCTCGGAATCGCATTCCGACCCCGATATCTCAAAAGTAAATTGTGGTCAAACTTCAAATTTTCCAACTTTCGCCGATTTACCTCAAATTACACTACGGACCTTTAAAACCAATTTCAGACGAGTGCCTAAGCCAAAAATCACCATACAAAGCTATTGACATCTTCCATAACTCATTCCGGGATCGTTTACACAAAAGTCAAACCTCCGGTCAAATCTCACCGCTTAAGCTTAAAAATTTAAAATCCCTCTTCAAATTTGACTCTTGATCATTCGGTAACTGAATCCAACCATGCCCGCAGGTCGATATACACAATGTGAAGTTGTTCAAGACCGTACGCCATCGAACATAGCTTAAATTATCAAAACTACTTATTGGGTCGTTACACAGACACTTGAGAATATGCTACGGCCTTGTGTGATAGACTTCAAGGGTAGTTGGGATGATCATCTGCCGCTTATTGAGTTCGCATATAATAATAGCTACCATTCCAATATTCAGATTACTCCATACGAATCTCTTTACAGATGGAAGTGTAGGTCGCCTATAGGGTGGTTTGATGCTGGGGAAACTACGTTAGTAGGACCAGAATTGGTACAACAGGAAATCAAGAAAATTAAGCTTATATAAGAAAGGCTATTAGCAACTCAGAGGCGTCAGAAGTTTTATGCGGATAATCGACAGCGAGACTTGGAGTTTTAGGATGACGACTAGGTATTCCTAAAGGTATCACCGATGAAAGGTGTTATGAGGTTCGACGAGAAAGGAAAACTTAGATCTCGGTACATTGGACCATATAGGATCATACGCAAGGTAGTCCAGGTAGCATATGAGTTAGACATGACTACGGACTTGGTGTCTATATATCCAGTCTTTCATGTGTCTATGTTCCGTAAATGTATCACAAATCCTTCCAGAATCATGTCAATTGATGACGTTTAGGTCACAGAGCAGCTATCATATATAGAAACTCCAATTGATATATTAGACAGACATGTTCGGAGGTTGAGAACTAAAGATGTAGCTTCGGTGAAAGTACTTTGGAGAAACAACTATGTGGAAGAAATGACTTGGGAGGCCAAAGAACACATGAAGTCTAGATATCCTCACATATTTCCTCTTCTAGAGAAGGCTCCAACTGAGACATCACAACCTTAAGGTACATGTATGGATTCTTGTGTTAGTTATTGTCATTGGTCGTGTGAGGCCATTATCGTTATCGATGATTGTGGTCCTATGTGGCGTTGAATTATTGAGTTTCTATATGAAGAGTTAGTAGTAGTATTGTTACAAAGGCAACTTTTCCAAAGTTTATAATCCCGGGGAGTTAAACATTCGAGGACGAATGTTTCTTAGGGTGGAAGGATGTTACATCTCGCGTTTTCGTACATTAAAGTTTCATCTTCAATTAATCGACGTAGACTCGGGGATGTGATTATCTTGAGGTTATACGCATTTATGCTATTTATAACAAGCGATAAGTAAGTGACGTGAAGGATAAAGGGTAAAGGAATCAAAGAAAATGAGTTTCGTTTAAGGTTATCGATTTGGGATAAAATACGGTCCGAGCTACAATACCCGGCATTTATGGACTAATGTCATACAAGGTATCCCATGTCCACGATAGTAGGGTACGTAAAATGTATTAGAAGTGAGTTGTATTTTAAGTAATTTGAGATAATTCTTAATTATGTGGATAAGTGAGTAATTAATAATTTTTAGTGGGAGATTAAATAAAATCTTTGGATAATTAAAGATTTTGGATGGCTTAACCCCCCAAAAATGTGGCAGCATCCCCTATCACTTTTAAAGTGACTATTAAGTCTTATATAGGTGGCAAATTTAGAGGATTAAGTGGCTTACTCATCTACTAAGTGGGCCACACCCACCAAAGACTATTTACAATTAGTAAGATGTTACATGTCATCTTACTTTGAGTTTCTAAAGGCTTAAACATGATATGCCATCTTACTATGAGTTTCTAAACGTGAGATGATATCTTATTATGAGTTTCTTAAGACTAAAATGTGAGTTTCTAAAGGCTTAACGTGAGTTTCTTCAAATGAATTCATATCTGCATTACAAATCAAATGGAATCTCTTATAGAGAGTGGCTGGTCGTGAGTTCTTCAAAGAGAAAAATAATTCCATACCAAAATAAGATAACGTTGGTTGTTGATTCTGTAAAGCGTGAATTGCAAATTTCAAAGAGAATCGATTCAGGTATGTTAAGGCTATCTCTTCTTTCTTTTTGGCATGATACAAAAGAAACGAGCAAACGCACAGCTTTCATAAACGACTCTATTCATAAAAATACCAGGGGTCTCTATGTTCTTGATTCCACATGTGACATATTATTATATCTTCTTTTCGGTCTCAGAATAATACGCAGTTGATAAAGTTTATCTGAAAGGAATATTGATATTATTAACCTGTTTTCATGCATTTCATTCATTTATACATGTACATTGACCCATGATCAAATGGCGTTATATACGCGTATTTATATGTATATGTATGTGTATATATATATATGGGATATGGGAAAAAGTTACAGCGTTATATACGCACCACCACCTGATCAGCTGGTATATGTTGATAATTTTGCCCACAGTGGCTGAGATGATATGATGGGATGCCCTCAGAGGCTTGATGATGTTATGTACACCTATACCTATGCATAACACGACATTTATATGCACGTGCATGACATTATAAATGTTTCAGGATTTATAATGTTATTTGGACTTACAGGCGGAATTATTTATTCCATGTTTCATCTATGTTTGTTATGTAATGATTTTCATGCCTTACATACTCAGTACATTATTCGTTCTCAGGGGTGTTCGACAAGTAGGACTCGGGCACTCGTCGTGGCCCATTGGTTTGGGTCGTGACAGCGTTAGTACGAATTAATATACCGAGTATGTAAGGCATACAAATTAGTATTTAACAGACATGAAAGAAACATGGAGTAAAGGACTCAACCTGTTAGTCTGAATAACTCTATGAATCATGAAACATTTGTAATGTCATGCATATGTGTATAAATGTCATATTATGCATATGCGTACATAACATCATCAAGCCTCTGAGGGCATCCCATCATATCATATTAGCCTCTGTCGGCAATATCATAAATGTATGCCGGTTGATCATGTGGTGGTACATATATAACACCATAACCTTTTCCCATATACATATATTATACGCGTATTAAACGTCATCTGGTCATGGGTCAATATACATGTATAAATGGATTTAATTCATAATAAAGTAAGCCAATAAGATCTATCAAAATGTCATGAGACCCATGAAAAGACTCTATGATAGTAGGACATATGGTGAATCTAGAACATAGGCAACCCTAGTACTTCTAAGAATGGGATCATATATGAAGATATTGTGCTTGCTCGTTCCGTTTTATCATATGGATCATTCCAAAAAGAAAGAAGGAATAGCCTTAACATACCTCAAGTCGTCAATGCAACTCAACAACATGCTTATGATAACTAGCCTGCAAACCGTATAACAACGAAATACATGCACAACTTAGATGGCGCTAGTATATTACGTATCTCAAACGATAACTCGATTCAAAAATAAAACGAGCAGCATTTCCCCTAATTTTACTACTCCCACAATCCTACTATAGGCGATATAAAAAAAACAATACAATCAGCAACTCAAAACCAACCTAATTACATTTCCGGACCTTCAATACAACAAAAACCCCAAATATACCATAACACACCCAATCAACAAGTTATCAATTAGCCTGAAACTGCAATGACGAGCAACCAACCTACTACCCTACCACATGTAGAATTTCTCCATGCCCTTTTATCCTTCAAAACTCCATAAATCAGAAGCACAATAGTCCAACACGAGTGGACTGCCAAATAGTCCGCTAAAAGTGTAAAATTCGAACTCACGGCTTTCGATCACCGTCACAGAAGTTCTAACTATTGGAAAACCAATTTATCAACCTTCCTTGATATTAACACACTTGAATGCAGAAACTAGACATTTCTTAACTATGAATTACCTCGCAAAACTCGAACTACAAAGAAAAAAGAGAGGCGGTATAATGATAATTACGTCGTAGGAATCGTTCTGATGTTATCGCTCCTCGATTTCGTACCCGGGATTTTAGCATTCGCTGAAACCCTTTAAAGAGATAAAGGAAAGCTTTTTATGGTGTTCTCTTGTCGGTCTCTTTGTAAAAGTTAATAGAGAGACAAGCTAAAACCTATATATAAACTTTTGAAAAGTCAAAGAGGTGGTAGTTTAGCACCTCACATTGGCCCATCTTCCGACGCTTGTATCTTTTTATCCGAATGTAGTATGAACTAATGGTTAAGTGCATTGGAAACTACATTCCAAAACCTTCAATTTGGTATGTAATATGTCCCAAAAAAGCCTCATATAGCACACGCAATTTATTTCTCAAAAAGCATTGTTACAAGGCAAATCCTTAGTCGGCTTTTCCGCAACTTAAATCCGACTATAAAACGCTATGTTACAAGGAAAACACTTAGTCATATTATGACTATAAAATCATTTGAATAATGATTAGCAAGTCTCATATTCATTATACGTCACTTTGGGACGCACAGAGTGTAACAACCCCCCCCCCCCCCCCCCAACAACCACCCCCCCAACAAAAA
>ML261718.1:19618-52397 GCA_005239495.1 Nicotiana undulata
CCCCCCCCCCCCCCTAAAAACATTCATCCTCGAATGTTAAACTCCCATAGATTTATAGATATTTTGGCAGAGTCTCCTATGTAATGGTACCACTACCAACCTGACAGACAGAAAACTCAACAATGCAAAGCCACACAGGGCTACAATCATTAATAACACTAATGGTCTCACACGACCAATGACAATAACTAAAATAAGAATCAACTACAATATACGTACCTAAGGTTGTGATGTCTCAATCTGATATTCCTCCGGAAGTTGGAACAAGTGAGGATACCTAGACTTAATGTATTCTTTAGCTTCCCAAGTCATATCCTCCATATTATTAGTCCTCCAAGTACTTTAACCGAAGATACATCTTTTCTTCTTAATCTCTGAACCTGTCTATCTAGTATAGCAATGGGAGCTTCCTCATATGATAGTTTCTCTGTGATTTGAACATCTTCAATTGGAATGTCTCTAGAAGGATCTCTTATATACTTACGGAGCATAGACATATGAAAAATTGGACGTACTGACTCCAAGTTGGAAGGCAAGTCTAACTCATATGCTACCTGCCCCACTCTGCATATGATCTTATTAAGTCCAACGTCCCGAGGTCTAAGATTTCCTTTCTTACTGAATCTCATAACACCTTTCATCGGTGATAACTTTAGGAATACACAGTCATCTACCTGAAACTCCATGTTTCGCGGTCGATTATTTGCATAGGACTTCTGATGAATCTGAGGTGATAATAGCCTTTCCCGTATAATCTTAATACTCTCAACCGTCTGTTGTACCAACTCTGGTCCTACTCACTTAGTTTCCCCCACCTCGAACCATCCGATAGGTGACCTACACTTTCGTCCATAAGGAGATTCTTATGGAGCCATCTGAATGTTGAAATGATAGCTATTATTATATGCGTACTGAATAAGTGGAAGATGATCATCCCACCTACCATTGAAGTCTATTACATAAGCCTCGTAGCATATCCTCCAGCGTCTGAATAGTACACTCAGCTTGACCGTCAGTTTGGGATGAAATGATGTACTAAGACTTACTTGAGTCCCTAATCATTTTTGGAAGGGCCTCCAAAATTTAGCTGTAAATTGAGCACCTCTATCTGAGATAATAGATATGGGGACACCATGAAGTCGTATTATATCCTTAATGTAAAGCCTTGCATAATCCTCTACTGAATACGTAGTCCTAATAGGCAGAAAATAGGCTGATTTTGTTAGTCTATCAACAATAACCCATATAGAATCAAACTCACGCTGGGTACGAGGTAAGCCTATGATGAAATCCATATTGGTTACTTCCCATTTCCAAGTCGGAATATCTATAGCCTGCAATAATCTACTGGGTATCTGATGCTCAATCCTAACCTGCTGTCAATTAGGGCACTAAGCAACAAACCCTGCTATATCCTTCTTCATTTCGTCCCACTAGTATGATATCATAATATATTTTCGTCACTCCTGGATGAACAGAATAATGAGTTTCTCCCATAACCTGCTGGCACCCTGCCAGATTAGGATCACATAATCGACCTCGATATCTGAGGACTCCATCTCCTACAATCTTATATGGTGTATTTCCTTTTGAGGGGTTGTATCCTTGCAATGAGCTAACACATGATCCTCGTACTGGAGTTCCTTCACTTCAGTTAATCAAGAGGATGTTGTCGTGTCGAGAATAGTAATTACGGTATCACCTAAATCCAATAATCGAACTCTAAGATAAGCTAGCTGATGAATCTCATGGGCTATCTCACTTTTCTCTAGCTATAAATATGATAGGCTACCCATAGATCTACGGTTAAGGGCGTCGGCTACTACATTCGCCTTCCCTAGATGGTATAAAATATTGACATCATAATCTTTCAGTAGCTCCAACCATCGCCTCCGACGTAAATAAAATTCCTTTAGCTTGAAAACATATTGAAGGCTCTTATTGTTACACCCCATATTTTCATACGTGAGAGTACGTCAATTGATTTAAGCTCGGAAATGAGATGGTATAACTTGGATGTTACAAATATTTCAGATCATGAATAACGAGTACCAAGAGGGTTGAAAATCTTAGAAGCTAAACCAATTGAAGAAAATAAGTTTCGTCGAAAGTAGACAAGTTTGGAATGTTATAACATGTACTTTAGGGTGAGACTATGGTTATTAACATGATAAGGAGGTTATATACCTTTCCAAAGTTGATATATATAAGTCTTAGGTAGATTCAAAATCAGTGTTGAGCAAAGGCTAAGGTTTCAAATAAGATTATCATCCTGTGCATGAAATCGAGAAGCGATAACATCAAAACGATCCCTACGACGTAAGAGTCATTATACCGCCTCTCTTATTTCTTTGTAGTTAGAGTTTTGGAAGGTACTTCATAGTTAAGAAACATCTAATATCTGTATTTAAGTTTTTAAATATCAAGGAAGGTTGATAAATGTGTTTCCTAATAGTTAGAACTCACGGGACGGTGATCGGAAGCCGTGAGTTCGAGTTATTTGAATGTAGTGGATTGTTTGTGGGCTGTTTCGTGTTGGCCTCTTCTGCTGATGTGTTATGGAGTTTTGGAGGATAAAGGTGTGGGAAAACAACACATAATGACGAAATGGTGGTCTGGTTGTTCGTCGTTATTTTTTTTAAGATTGTTTGACACTACTTTTGTTGTCATTTCATGTATGAAGTGATTAGGGTGTGTAGGCTGTTTTGTGATATACTTTGGTGGAGATAATGTAGGGAAATAATGCATACATGTTGTTTTTTTTTTTCTTGGTTTTGTTGGTATATGGTACTGGAGGAGGGCCTTGTTACAGGGAAGATGCTGGCCGAATTTACGTAAACGAGCTACTAGCTTAAGTTACAGACTTAGCCCTTGCTCAACACTGATTTTGAATCTCCTTATGATATGATAGATTGAGTTGACTTGTTTTAAGAGTTGCTTGGAAGGTATTAAGGATTCAACTTGGTTAAGTTATGTTAAGGCTTTTCCTTCATTCTTTTGGCATGATCTAAATTGAAACGAACGTAAACGATACGCTATTTAATAATGAATCTACTCCTAGCAACTAAGGTGGTCCATGTTGTTCTTTCCTTACAAAGTTATTCAAAGAAAGTATGTATGATCCTTGAGTCCTAGTGAAGCTCATATTCATGGTATGATGTCCATAATGTTAATAGAAGGTGCAACTACCTTACGTCACTCCAAAAGGTTTAGAGCGTGATTTCACGAGTCCAACATGCATTATATATAGTATCTATTTTACTCTACCAAGTCGCGCTATAGTCGGCCGGGTATGGAAACTATTGTGCAACCACTAATCAGTTGGGTTTACCGAGCTCCACGTGGCCGAGTACGATTCTACCGATCCTTATGATGGTCGGGTATGTTTTTACCGAGTCCTCTACAAGGCCGGCTATGATCTGATGATGATGATGCCCACAGAGGCAGATGTTTTTAAAAGATTATATATATATGTATCACGCATTTCATGTCACTATCTCTCAGAGGCACTCAGATGCTACAGGTTGTATCTCCTACATCTCTTTACATTACTGTTCTTCGTTATGCTATTATGCCTTACATACTCAGTACTTTATTCGTACTGACGTCCCTTTTGCTTGGGGACGCTGTGCTTTATGCCCGCAGGTCCCAATAGACAGATTGACAGTCCTCCTAGTGGGCTATCGGCTCAGCGGAAGGTGTTGCTGCACTCCACTTGCTTCAGAGTTGCCTATTTGGTCAGTATAATTGGGACATGCATTGACTGGTATGACGGGGCCAGATTTCGACGTTTATGTTGTTTATGTGCTCTTAGAGGCTTGTAGACAAATGTCAGGTATATGGATACTTGTATGGCCTTGTCGCCTTATGTTTTGAGTTTACGAATGATCATGTCAGCCTTATAGGCACGTAGGTCACATGTATAAGTTCTACATCATGTTAGGTCGTCCTATGTCTAGCATTCCCTTATGTTTTATTTTGGTTATCTCATGATGTCCCTTTTGGCCCATTTACCCATGATAGTACGATAAGAAAGATATGTTACGTTGGTACTCCGTCGAGTAAGGTACCGGGTGCCCGTCGCGGCCCTTAGGTTGGGTCGTGACACTTATGATCTGTATAAATATCGACATGAATACCATACAAATATTTCCTCCACATCTTTAGTGCATGAACCACCACATCTAACTTTAAATCGTAGGTCGGACAATTCTTCTCGTGATTTCCTAGCTGTCTAGAAGCATAAGCTACAGCCTTACCATGTTGCATCAGTACACAACCCAATCCAAAGCCCGAAGCGTCAAAATAGATAGAATAACTATCGGTCCACTCTGGCAGTGTCGGAACCGGTGCTGAAGTCAATTTGTCCTTCAATGCCTGGAAACTCCACTCACAAGCAACAGTCCACTGAAACTTAGTTGCCTTCTGAGTCAACTTTGTCAATGGTGTTGAAAGAGAAGAAAATCCCTCTACAAATCTCCTATAATAACCTGCCAAACCCAGGAAGCTACGAACCTCCGTCGATGTCGTGGATCTAGGACAAGTCTTCACTGACTCAATCTTCTGAGTATCAACACGGCTACCCTCATCTGAAATAATATGTCCAAGGAAAGCTATAGAATTCAACCAGAATTCACATTTAGAGAATAAACATTTAGAACTCTGAGCACAACACTCAAATGATCTGCATTCTTAGCCTTTAAACGAGAATAAACCAAAATATCATCTATAAAGACAATCTGAAACAGATCTAGAAAGGGTCTGAACATATGGTTAATCAAGTCCATGAATACTGCTGGGGAATTTGTCAAACCGAACGACATAACATGAAACTCAAAGTGCCCGTATCTGGTCCTGAATGTTGTCTTCGAAATATCTTTCTCTCTTTTTCACGACCAAAATCGATGGGCCACGACAGGTGCCTGAGTCCTACCTGTCTAACACCTTTATGCATGCTTCTATGATATAAACATGAATAACATCTGCTGAACTACGAGAATAGTCATGAGGAAACCTGTCCAAAAGACATATACATACACGTGCAAAATACATTAGGCGAGTCGACAAGGCTGCTATAGACAACTACATATCCAAAACTGGAAACCGACAGGGCCACAAACTACCCAACAATACATGACTGTCTATAGACCTCTATTAGAATATACAAATATACAAGGATAGAACTGGGCCTATCATACCCATATATGCGTACAAACATATCGTACCCAGGTCAAAAGCGGCTCCGATCAAATGGAGCACACAAACTCCCGCTGATCAAAGATCCTAAGAAGGAGGACTATAAGCTCGTCTACCTACACATGCGGGCATGAAACGCAGACCCTGGGAAATAGGGCGTCAGTACGAATAATGTACTGAGTATGCAAGGCATGAAAATAAGTACATGACAGACATAGATGAAACATGGAATAACGAATTTCGCATGTAAATCCAAATAACATTGCAAATCCTGAAATATTTATAATGTCATGCACGTGTGTATGAATGTCGTGTCATGCATAGGTATAGGTGTACATAAGATCATCAGGCCTTTGAGGGCATCCCATCATATCATCTCGGCCATTAAGGGAAAAATCATCAATGTATACCAGCTGATCAGGTGGTGGTGCGTATATAACGCCATAAACTTTTCCTATATCCCATATTCATATATATATATATATATATATATATATATATATATATATATATATATATATAAATACACGTATATAACGCCATCTGGTCATGGGTCAATGTACATGTATAAATGAATGAAATGCATGAAAATATGTTAATAATCTCAATATTCCTTTCGCATAAACTTTATTAACTGTCTATTATTCTGATACCCATGAACAGAAGATATAATAATATGTCACATGGGGAATCAAGAACATAGAGACCCCTGGTATTTCTATGAATAGAGTCATTTATGAAAGCTGTGCGTTTTCTCGTTTCTTTTGTATCATTGGATCACGCAAAAAGAAATAAGGGATAGCCTTAACATACCTGGGGTAAGAAAAACTCCGTATGGAATTTTTGAGAAAGATTGTATGTTACAACCCATATTCACGTACGTTGGCTCATGCCATAAGTTAATCGACGTAATCATGAGAAGTGATTATCTTTGAGATGATAAGAAGTTAATCTTGTTGATCTTAAATGATACAAGAGTGTATAAGGGTGATTAACACATATTAGAAGTTAAACGAATCAAAGATGTTGTAACTCGTATTTTTGGGTAAGCCTAGGGGTGCTTGATATTCTCAAGAGGTCTTTTTTTAAGGTATTTGAATAATATAATACCCATATCATAGTCTTGAAGCCAAACGAGTTATGAAACAAAAGTCGCCAAGAGTTGTCGCAACTTAGGTTCATAGTTTTACTTAAACTTTAGGTCAAATGTTATTACGCTTTTCTCCCAATCTACTTGAAATTACTGGGTTATCTACCCAACCAATGGAATATCTATGAGTCTATTTTCCAACGCATTAAAACGTTTATCAATACGACATCGGAGTAGAGAGATATAGACATTTCGCGAGACTGCACAAGCTGTTAGGTGACAAGTAGGTGTGTAACCTACTTGGTTAAATGATAGCCCAAAAATACGCTATTTCGGGTCAGCCAAAGAGACCATTAAAAGGCTTGACTCCTGCAATATATCACTCATTATATTTCACAAATAACAAGACCTAAACCCCTGCAAACGTCCTCCCAAAAATTATCCACAAACCCTAATTGATTTTCCTTCTCTTTCAAGTCCAAATTGGGGGTAAACCCCAGAGGTTGAAGAACCACGCTAAGGGCTGAGTTATCCAACAAGTAAGGTTAGTTTACTTATCTATTTCATCCATTTTTTCTGCTGTAAATTCATGGTAATTCGTATTATACTTGTAAGAACTCACGGGACGGTGATCGGAAGCCGTGAGTTCGAGTTATTCACTTGAAGCGGACTGTTTTGCGGATTGTTTTGTGTTGTTGTTGGGCTGCGTGTTTTACTACTTTTTTTGGAGTTTTGTAGGAGTAACGGTGTGAAGAAATACCATATAGATGTAGGGTTTTGGTCTGGTCGTTCGTCGTAATATTTTCGGGTCGTTTGACACGACTACGGTGGTCGTCTTATGTATGAAGTTATTAGGTTGTGTGTGGACTGTTTTGGGAGGCTTAATTTGATTATTATTGATGTTTTTATGGATGTTTGGTTATTGTTTTGACTTGTGTGAAGTCATATATATAGGGTAGGTGCTGTCCGTTTCATCATAAAATAGGTTGTGGTCGATACATAAAAGTTACGACGCTTAAATGATAACGATAGTGTCGTTTATCTTATTGTAGACTAAGGAGTCGTGACAATTGCATAGCTTGAGATTGGGGCAGTATATACAAGGTATGTGAGGCTATATCTTTCTTTCTTTTGCACGACTCTGATTGTACATAATGCAATGAACGAGCTTCCAAAGATACTCTACTCTTAGAAGCTAGCAATACGTACATTGTTTCCCTTCTTATGGAACAATTGATGTTGAGGTTGCTCCTCTTATTCTTATGTTGTCAATGTTGTTGGTACTTCCTAATTCTTATAAGATTCTTGATGAAGAGTTAATCCTGATAATGTGTACGGAGAATATCGACCTTACGTCACTCCGAAAGGTTCAGAATATGATTCCATTCAGTCCTGCATGTATTGTATATATATGTATCTATTTTACTCTACCGAGCCGTGCTATAGTCATCCGGGTATGACACCTATTGTGAAACCACTAATCAGTTGGGTTTACCGAGCTCCACGTGGCCGGGTACACTTTACCGAGCCTATTACGTCCGGGTACGATATGATGATGATGATGCCCACAGAGGCGGATGTTTTAAAGGTTTATGTATAAATATGTATGTATCACGCATTTCATATCAATAGCCCTCAGAGGAACCCCGATGTTACAGGTTGTATATTCTCTATCCCCGTTTAGATTACTGTTCTTACTTATGCTTTCCTGCCTTACATACTCAGTACTTTATTCGTACTGACGTACTTTTTATTTTTGGACGCTGCATGTTGTGTTGCAGGTCTTGATAGACAGGTAGACGCAGCTCCCCCACCACAGTAGGCTTTCCAGTTCAGCGGTTATAGACGAGATCCCTTCTCCGGACTTGCCGTGGTCTTGGTATGCATTTGTTTTATAGATATTATGGGTATGTTGGGGCCTTGTTCCGACTATGTTGCATTACTTATGCTCCTTTAGAGGCTCATAGACAGGTGTTGGCTTATGTATAGTTTGGTATGCCTTGTCGGATAATTTTTGTTATATAGTCTTTCATGGAAGCGTGGTAGCTCCTAACTTATATGTAGTTTCTTGGAAGTCTTGTTATCCCATGTTATGCATGTTCATTCCATTATCTTTCATTGTTTGGTGTTCATAATCCATATCTACCACTTATGTTGATCTCGTCGGTCCTTTAAGATAATAAGAGGATTAGATAGAATGTACGTTGGTGCTCGGCAGGTATGGCCCGGGTACTAGTCATGATCCTTCAGTTTGAGTCGTGACATTGCACCCTACTCCCTTAAAATTGCAAAAATCTCACGTTGCTTAAGATACTACGAAATCTCTGTTTGAATTATTGAAGATATGTACCCTTCTACGCTAGCTTCATATTGCATTCTATGTTAGCTTTAGAATTCCTTCTATGTTAGTTTCAGATTGCATTTTATGTTTGCTTTTTGTTATTCTTTAGAATGTTGAAAGATACGTATCTCTTAATTGCTAAAAGATATGTAACTTTCTTTGAATTACAAGGCTTGTTTGAATTTGTTGCCACTTAACCCAATATGACTAAGAGTCATGTATCTTAGTAGTGGCTTGCTGCCACGTGTGGGTGGGGTGGATTTAATCTTATCTCATAACTCATTAGTTAATTAGGTAATGTCTTGTTACCCCATAATTAACCAATTACCCACGTAATTAGGAATTATCTCAAATTACTTAAAATACTACTCATTTTTAATACACTTTATATATCATACCATCATGGTCATATGGTACCTTTTATGGTACTAGTCCATAAATATTGGGTACTATAGCTCGGACTGTATTTTATCCCAAATCGACAACCTTCAACGAAGCTCGTTTTATTATTCGTTTACCCTTTTTCTTCCGCGAAAATTACTTATTGCTTGTTATAAATAGCATAAATGCTTATAATCTCAAGAAGATCTCACCCCCGCATCTACATCAATTAACTGAGGACGAAACTTTAATCGTACGAAATGCGAGATGTAACATCCTCCCCTTAGAAACATTCATCCTCAAATGTTCAACTCCGTGGGTTCTATATAACTTTGGCAGAGTCGCCTTTATAACAATACTACTTCCAACTCTTCCTATAAAAACTCTATAATTCAACGCCATATAGGACCACAATCATCAATAACGACAATGGCCTCACACGACCAACGACAATAACTAACACAAGAATCCATACACGTACCTTAAGGTTGTAATGTCTCAGTCGGACCCTTCTCTGGAAGAGGAAATAAGTGAGGATATCTAGACTTCATGTCTTCTTCGGCCTCCCAAGTCATTTCTTCCACATTTTTGTTTCTCAAAGTACTTTCACCGAAGCTACGTATTTAGTTCTAAATCTCTGAACCTGTCTGTCTGATATAGCAATAGGAATTTCTTCATATGATAGCTGCTCTTTGACCTAAGCGTTGTCAAATGATACGATTCTGGAAGGATCTACGATACATTTACGGAGCATAGACACATGAAAGACTGGATGTACAGACTCCAAGTCTGGAGGCAAGTCTAACTCATATGCTACCTGGCCTACTTTGCGTATGATCTTATATGGTCCAATGTACCGAGGGATAAGTTTTCCTTTCTTACCGAACCTCATAACACCTTTCATCAATGATACCTTTAGGAATACCCAGTCGTCAACCTGACACTCCAAGTCTCGCTGTCGATTATTCGCATGAGACTTCTGACGGCTTTGAGCTGCTAATAGCCTTTCCTGTATAAGCTTAATTTTCTCGATTGCATGTTGTACCAATTCTGGTCTTACTAACGTAGTTTCCCCAACATCGAACCACCATATAGGTAACCTACACTTCTGTCTGTAAAGAGCTTCGTATGGAGCCATCTGAATACGGGAATGGTAGCTATTATTATATGCAAACTCATTAAGCGGCAGATGAGCATCCCAACTACCTTTGAAGTCTATCACACAAGCTTGTAACTTATCCTCAAGTGTTTGCATAATACGCTCAGCATGTCCGTCTGTCTAGGGATGAAATGTTGTACTAAGACTTACTTGAGTCCCCAATCCTTTTTGGAAAGACCTCCAAGAGTTAGCTGTAAATTGAGCTCTTCTATCCGAGATAATAGATACAGGGTCACCATGCAGTCGTACTATCTCTTTAATATAAATCCTTGCATAATCCTCTACGCAATATGTAGTCCTAACGGGCAGAAAATGGGCTGACTTTGTAAGCCTATCAACAATCACCCATATCGAATCGAACTTACGCTGGGTACGAGGTAAGCCTACGATGAAATCCATATTGATTACTTCCCATTTCCAAGTCGGAATCTTCATAGCCTGCAATAATCCACCGGTTTTTTGATGCTCAATCTTAACCTGCTGACGGTTAGGACACTGAGCAACAAACTCCTCTATATCCCTTTTCATTCTGTCCCACCAATATCATTCCTTGATATCATGATACATCTTTGTCTCTCCTGGATGGGTAGAATAACGAGAATAGTGAGCTTCTCCCATAACCTGTCGACGCAGCCCTGCAACATTAGGGACACATAATCATCCTCGATATCGGAGGACCCCATCTTCTGTAATTTCAAATGGTGTCATCTCCTTCTGAGGTGTGGTATCCCTATAATGAACTAACACACGATCCTCGTACTGGCGTTCCTTTACTTCAGTTACTAAAGAGGATGTTGTCGTATCCGGAAGAATAATTCCAATATCACCTGAGTCCAGTAACCGAACTCCAAGACTAGCTAGCTGATGAATCTCATGGGCTATTCCCCTCTTTTTTGCTGTAAATATGACAGGATACCCAAAGATCTACGGTTGAGGGTGTCGGCTACCACGTTCGCCTTTCCTGGATAGTATAAAATATCAACGTAATAATCTTTAAGTAGCTCCAACCATCTCCTTTGACATAAATTCAATTCCTTTTGCATGAAGATATACTGGAGGCTCTTGTGATCCGTATATATATCAACATGAGTGCCATACAAGTAGTACCTCCAAATCTTTAGTGTATGAATTACTGCGGCTAACTCTAAATCGTGGGTCGGGTAATTCTTCTTGTGCTTTCTTAGTGGTCTATAAGTATAAGCTACAAACTTACTATGATGCATCATCACACAACACAATCCAACGCCTGAAGCATCACAATAGATAACATAACCATCGGTTCTTTTTGGGAGCGTTAGAACCAGTGCAGAAGTCAATCTGTCCTTCAGTGCCTGGAAACTCCGTTCGCAAGCATCAGTCCATTGAACCTTCTGAGTCAACTTTGTGAAAGGTGCTGAAAGGGAAGAAAATCCCTCTACAAATCTCCTGTAATAACCTGCCAAACCGAGAAAGCTGCAAACCACCATCGGTATCTTGGGTCTAGTACAAGTCTTTACCGCCTCAATCTTTTGTGTATCAACCCGGATACCTTCACTCGAAATGAGATGCCCAAGGAAAGCTACAGAGTTCAACTAGAATTCACATTTAGAGAATTTTTCATACAACTTCCCTTTTTGTAGAACTTTGAGCACAATACACAAATGATCTGCATGCTTAGCCATTGAACGCAATTACACCAATATATCGTCGATAAATACAATTACGAATAGATCTAAAAAGAGCCTGAACACATGGTTCATCAAATCCACTAATACTGGTGGGGCATTGGTCAAACCGAACGACATAACACGAAACTCAAAGTGCTCGTATCTAGTCTTAAATGTTGTCTTCGGAATATCTTTCTCCTTAACCCTTACCTGATGGTACGCGAACCTCAAGTCTATCTTTGAGAAACACTTTACACCTTTCAACTTATCAAATAAATCATCAATCCTCGGAAGCGGGTGTTTATTCTTGATTGTCGCCTTATTCAATTGTCTATAATCAATACACATCCATAAGGAACCATCTTTCTTCCTAACAAATAACATAGGTGCTCCCCACGGTGATGTACTAGGTCTGATAAAGCCTTTCTCAAGTAAGTCATTTGGTTGTTCCTTCAACTCTTTCAACTTTGCAGGGCCCATTATATAAGGAGGAATAGATATTGGATGAGTATCTGGTAGTGGGTCAATAGCAGACTCAATTTCTCGCTCTCGTAGAAGACCCAGAAGCTCATTAGGAAAAACATCGGGAAACTCATTAACCACAGGGATGGACTGAATGGTTGCTGACCCTACTTCCACATCCTAAAACCAAACTAAATGATAAATACATCCCTTTCTGATCATCTTCCTTGGCTTGAGATAGGAAATAAATCTACCTCTCAGCGACACCGTATTACCTTTCCACTCCAAAACGAGCTACCCTGGAAATTAAAATTGGACTATCTTTGATCTACAATCAACGTTGGCATGATAAGAAGCTAACCAATCCATACCCATGATAAAAAATTCTACCATATCTAACTCGATTAGGTTTGCTACGGTAGATCGACTATGAACCACTATTATACAACCCCTATATACTCTCTTAGCCACCACTGAGTCCCCAACAGGTGTAGACACCTCAAAAGGTTTAACCAATTTAGATTTTATTCCAAACTTACTAGAAATCAACGGAGTAACATATGATAAGGTGGAACCTGGGTCAATCAGTGCATATACATCATATGAGAATACTGATAATATACCTGTAACAACATCAGCTGTTGACTCCTGATCCTGTCATCCTACCAATGTATAAATGCGGTTCTGAGGGCTGCTCGAGCTAGATGCTCTGTCTCTGCCTATACCACGACTCCTTGGTGCTTGTGAACCTTGCCCAGGGGGCGTACTGATGATGACGAACCAGCAACAGATCCCTCTAGCTAAGCTATGCTTGCATCACCTCTCGTCGCACAATCCCTTATAATGTGGCCCAGATAATCGCAAGTATAACAAACACCCAACACCATACAGCACTGCTCGGCATGTTGCTTACCACACTGAGCACATTGTGGCAAGGGCGGCCTCATCTGACTTGACTCACCCCTATACTGAGAACCAGAGGCCCTAAAATTTTGTCCAAGCCTTGAATATGTGGAACGATCAAATATCTTACCGCCAAACAAATGGGGCGCTCTAGATAATGGCTAGACTAGATACCTCGGGTATTGTAGTCTTTGGCCACCTCGAAACTCACAAGAATGACCCGAAGACCTCGCTCTCTTATTCTCGTCCCTATCATGCTCATGATCGGCCCTATGCTTCTGCTTACGCTCCTCTACATCCTGATCGTATTCATGAATACAAGAAATATCCATGTCTGGGTGAAGTGAGACCGACATACAATCGTAAGCAAGTGCAGCTCTAACCCCATCACGAACCGGTGAACCCGATCCTCCATCTTAGATAAAATAATGGGAGCATACCTAGCCAACGAATCAAACTGAAGGCTGTATTCTCGAACACTTATGTTACCTTGCCGAAGGGTCAAGAACCTATCAACTCTGGCCCATCTAAGCTCTAATGGCAGATAATGACGAAGAAAAGCTTCTGTAAACTCCTACCATACTGCTAAAGGGGCATCCTCACCTTTGGACAATTCCCAAGACTCATACCAATTAACTGCAATATCTTGGAGTCTATAGGAAGCTAGCTCAACTAAATCAGTCGCAGTGGCCTTTATTACCCTTAACACCCTCTGTATTCTATCAATAAATACCTGAGGGTCCTCGTTTGGATTTTCCCCTGTGAATACCGGAGGGTCTAAACTAATGAAATCACGAACCATCGCACTGACGGACCTATCTGCATGATCAATACCTATTTCCTGACATCGATCCTGTACGGCTATTAATCGAGTTAATAACTGAATAACATTTCTCATCTCCTGACTCAGTGCATCTAGCTGAGGGGCTGAACATACAGGGGTGGGTGCTGGAGCTGGTGCCCCTCGGAGCTCTTTCGCAGAGGGCGGGGTATGTGAATTCTAATATGGAATCTCACTATGAGACTCTCCCCGAACCCTGGTAACTCGTGGTGCTCGACTAGTAGTCTCACGAGCCACGAACTTCCCCTTCTGGGCGGTTTTTGTCATTGGAGGCATCGCTGAAAATATAACATATCGTTAGGAACATGAATTCTTATATGGCATGATGTAAGATAAGAAAAGAGATAAAATCCTATATTTCTTGTAGCCTCCTATCTATAAGTGTGGTGCACAACACACCCATAAACAACACTCTACTACACACGGTCTGCAGACAACCATAGGACAGAACTGCTCTGATGACACTTTTGTCACGACTTAAATCGATGGGCCGCGACGGGTGCCCGAGTCCTACATGTCGAACACCCTTAAGCATGCGTCTAAGATATAAACATGAATAACATATGCTGAACTATGAGAATAGCATATGTGAGGAAACCTGTCCAAAAGACATATATACATACACGTGCGAAATACATAGGGCGAGCCGATAAGGCTGCAATACACAACTACATATCAAAAACTGGAAGCCGAAATGGCCACAAACTACCCAACTATACATGACTGTCTACAGACCTCTATTAGAATATACAAATGTACAAGGACGGGATTGGGCCCATCATACCTATATATGCATACAAACATATTGTACCAAGGTCAAAAGCGGCTCCAATCAAATAGAGCACACCAACTCTCGCTAATAAGGGATCCTAAGGAGGGGGCCGTCATCTCGTCTACCTACACCTGCGGGCATGAAACGCAAGCCTTGGGAAATAGGGCGTCAGTACGAATAATGTACTCAGTATGCAAGGCATGAAAATCATTACATGACAGACATAGATGAAACATGGAATAACGAATTCCACATGTAAATCCAAATAAATTTGCAAATCCTAAAACATTTATAATGTCATGCACGTGCGTATGAATGTCGTGTCATGCATAGGTATAGGTGTACATAACATCATCATGCCTCTGAGGGAATTCCATCATATCATCTCGGCCATTGTGGGAATAATCATCAACGTATACCCGTTGATCAGGTGGTGGTGCATATATAATGTCGTAACCTTTTTCCATATCCCATATACATATATATATATGTGTGTGTGTGTGTGTGTGTGTGTACGTAACGCCATCTGGTCATGGGTCAATGTACATGTATAAATGAATGAAATGGATGAAAAATATGTTAATAATCTCAATATTCCTTTCAGATAAACTTTATCAATGGCGTATTATTTTGATACCCATGAACAGAAGATATAATAATATGTCACATGGGGAATCAAGAACATAGAGACCCATGGTATTTCTATGAATAGAGTCGTTTATGAAAGTTGTGCATTTTCTCGTTTCTTCTTTATCATTTGAATCGTGCCAAAAATAAAGAAGGGATAGCCTTAATATACCTGGGGTAAGGAAACATCTGTATGGAATTTTTGAGAAGGATTGCACCCTACTCCCTTAAAATTGCAAAAATCTCACGTTGCTTAAGATACTATGAAATCTCTGTTTGAATTATTGAAGATCTGTACCCTTCTACGCTAGCTTCAGATTGCATTCTATGTTAGCTTTAGAATTCCTTCTATGTTAGCTTCAGATTGCATTCTATGTTAGCTTTTTTCTATTCTTTAGAATGTTGAAAGATATGTATCTCTTAATTGCTAAAAGATATGTAACATTCTTGGAATTACAAGGCTTGTTTGAATTGGTTGCCACCTAACCCAATATGACTAAGAGTCGTATGTCTTAGTAGTGGCTTGCTGCTACGTGGGTGTGGGGGGGGGGTTAATCTTATCCCATAACTCATTAACTAATTAGGTAATGCCCCGTTATCCGATAATTAACCAATTACCCACATAATTAAGAATTATCTTAAATTACTTAAAATACTACTCATTTTTAATACACTTTATAGATCATGCCATCATGGTCATATGGTACCTTGTATGGTACTAGTCCATAAATATTGGGTATTATAGCTCGGACCGTATTTTATCTCAAATCGACAATCTTCAATAAAACTCCTTTTTTTATTGCTTGTTATAAATAGCATAAATGCTTATAATCTCAAGAAAATATCATCCTCAAGCCTACGTCAATTAACTTAGGATGAAACTTTAATCGTACGAAATGCGAGATGTAACACTCTAACCCTTACCTGATGGTAATTCGACCTCAAGTCTATCTTCGAGAAACACCTAGCACCCTGCAACTGATCAAATAAATCTTCAATCCTCGGGAATGGGTACTTATTCTTGATTGTCTCCTTATTCAATTGTCTATAATCAATACACATCCGCAAGGAACCATCTTTCTTCCTCACAAATAATACATGTGCTCCCCACGGTGATGTACTAGGTCTGCTAAAGCATTTTTCAAGCAAGTACCTTAGTTGTTCCTTAAACTCTTTCTGCTCTGCAGGTTCCATTCTATAAGGAGGAATAGATATCGGCTTAGTATCCGGTAATGTGTCAATAGAAAACTCAATATCCGGCTTGGAAGCTCATCGAGAAAAACATCAGGAAACTCATTAACCACCTGGATAGATTGAAGGGTCGGTGACTCTGCCTTCACATCCCGTACCCGAACTAAGTGATAAATATAGCCCTTTTTTATCATCTTCCTTTCCTTGAGATAGGAAATAAACCCACCTCTCGGCTTTGCAGTGTTACCTTTCCACTCTAGAACTGGCTCCCCTGGAATATGAAATCGAACAATCTTTGATCTACAATTAATGTTAGCATAACAAGAAGCCAACCAATCCATGCCCATTATAACATCAAATTCTACCATATCTAGCTCAATCAGGTCTGCTACTGTAGAACGACTAAGAACTACTACTATACAATCTCTATATACCCGTATAGCTATCAATGGATCCCCAAAAGGCGTAGACACCTCAAAAGGTTTAATCAACTCAGGTTCTATCCCAAACTTGCTAGCAACCAACAGAGTGACATACAATAAGGTGGAACCTGGATCAATCAATGCATATATATCATATGAGGAGACTGATGATATATTTGTAACAACATCAAGTGATGACTCCTGCTCCTGTCGACCTGCTAATTCATAAACGTGGTTCTGAGGACCGCTCGAGCTAGATGCTCCACTTCTTCCTCTACCACGACCGGCTGGTGCTTGTGAACCTTGCTCAGGGGGGCGTAATGATGACGAACGAGCTATAGATCCTACTGGTTAAACTATACCTACACCACATCTTGTCGGACAATCTCTCATAACGTGGCTTGGATAACCACAAGTATAACAAACACCCAACCCCATGAGGAACTGGCCGGCATGCTACTTACCACATTGAGCACATCGTGGAAAGTGTGGCCCAATATGACTTGACTCACCCATATACTGAGAACTAGAGGCCCTGGAAATCTGACTAGGCCCTAGATAGGTGGAACGATCAAATCTCCTACCGGCAAACTAAGAGGGTGCACTAGCTGATGGCTGGGCTAAATACCTCGGGTACTATTGTATCTGACCACATCAAATCTCACCAGAAGAACCTGAAGATCTCACTCTCTTACTCTGGCCCCTATCATGCTCATGATCGCCCCTCTGCTTCTGCTTACACTCCTCTACACCCTGAGCGTATGTTTGAATACGAGAAATATCAATGCCTGGATGACGTGAGACGGACATACAATCATTAAGCAAGTGTGAATCCAACCCATCACGAACTGGTCAACCCGATCCTCCATCTTAGCTACAATAGTAAGAGCATACCTAGACAGAGAATCAAACTAAAGGATGTACTCCCGAGCACTCACATTACCCTGCTGAAGGGTCAAAAACCTATCAACTCTGGCCCGTCTAAGCTTTGGTGGCAAATAATGACGAAGAAAAGCCTCTGTAAACTCATGCCATACTGCTGGAAGGGCATCCTCACCTCTGGACAACTCCCACGACTCGTACCAATTAATTGCAACATCCCGAAGTCAATAGGAAGCTAGCTCAACTAACTCATTCGCAGTGGCCTTCATTACCCTTAAAGTCCTCTGCATCCTATCGATAAATACCTGAGGGTCCTCGTTTGGATCTTCTCCAGTGAATATTGGAGGGTCTAAATTAATTAAATTATGAACCCTCGCACTGATGTCCCTATCTGCATAACCAATAACTACCTCCTGGCGCCGAGCCTGTGCAGCCACTAATCGAGTCAATAGCTAAATAACATCTCTCATCTCCTGACCCGGTGCATCTGGATGAGGAGCTGGGGGTACTAGAGCGGGTGCTGGAGCTGCTGCCCCTTGGATTTTCTCTAGAGAGGGCAGGGCATGTGAAGTCTGAGATGGAGTCTCACTATGCCACTCCCCCCAAACCCTAGTGACTAGTGGCGCTCGACTTGTAGTCTCATCAGCCATGGACTTTCCCTTTTGGGCAGCTATAGCCTTATTGGGCATCGCTGAAAACATAACATATCGTTAGGAAAATTAATCCTCATATCACACTATCTAAGATAAAAAGGGAGGATAACATCATATATGTCCTCCAACCTCCTGTTTATAAGTGTGGTGCACAACACACTCATAAACAAGACTCTACTATACACGGTCTGTAGACAACCCTAGGACCGATGGGGTGTGACGAGCGCCTGAGTTATACCTATCGAGAACCCCTATGCATATGTATAAGATATAAACATGAAATAAGCGTAGGTCATGAATAACGTCTGGAAATAAACTACTGATTCATACGAACAATATACGTGGGAAAACATGACCAATATATATATATATATATACGGAATATGGTAGGGCGAGCTGACAAGGCCATATACTATCCAACTATACATGATTGTCCACAGACCTCTAACAGAGTGTACAAATGTATAAACGACGGGACTAGGCCCCATCATACCCATATGTATACAAAAGTATTGTACCAAAACTCAATAGCAGCTACGGATCAAATGGAGCACACCAACTCTCGCTGAGCAAGGATCCTAAGATGGGGGACCGTCAGCCTGTCTACCTACACCCGCAGGAATGAAACGCAGGCCCCAGGCAATAGGGGCGTTAGTGCGAATAATGTACCGGGTATGTAAGACATAAAAATTAGTATTTAACAGACATGAGAGAAACTTGGAGTAAAGGACTCAATCGGTATGTCTAAATAGTTCTTGAATCATGAAACATTTATAATGTCATGCATATGCGTATAAATGTCATATCATGCATAGGTATATGTGTAAATAACATCATCAAACCTCTGAGGGCATCCCATCATATCATCTCAGCCTCTAAGGGTGAAATCATAAACGTATACCAGCTGATCAGGTGGTGCGTATATAACACCATAACCTTTCCCCATACCCCATATACATATATTATACCCGTATATAATGCCATCTGGTCATGGGTCAATATACATGTATAAATGGATGTAATGCATAATGAATTAAGTCATTAAGATCTCTCGAAATATCATGAGACCCATGAACAGACAATATGATAGTAGGACATATGGGGAATCTAGAACATAGGCAACCCTAGTACTCTAAGAATGGGATCATATATGAAAGTTGTGTGCTTGCTCGTTTCGTTGTATCATGCCAAAAGGAAATAAGAGATAGCCTAAACATACCTCAAGTCGTCAATGCACCTCAACAACAAGCTTATGATAACTAGCACGCCAACCCTATAACAAAGAAATACATGCACAATTTAGATGGCGCTAGTATATTACGTATCTCAAACGATAACTCGATTCTAAAATAAAACGGGTAGCATTTCCCCTGATTTTACTGCTCCCTCAAGCCTTCTATAGGTGAGATACAAACACGATACAATCAGCAACTCACAACCAACCTAATTACAATTCGGGACCTTCAATACAAAAAAAAAAACCCAAATATACCATAACACACCCAATCAACAAGTTATCTATTAGGCTGAAACTGCAACGACGAGCTACCAATCTACTACCCTACCATATGTGGAATTTCTCCATGACCTTTTATCCTAACAAACTCCATAAATCAGCAGTACAGTAGGCCAACACGAGTGGACTACAAAATATTCCACTGAAAGTGGAAAAAATCGAACTCACGACTTCCGATCACCGTCCCGTAAGTTCTAACTATTGGGAAACCAATTTATCAACCTTCCTTGATATTTAAACACTTAAATACATAATTTAGACGTTTCTTCACTATGAATTACCTAGCAAAACTCGAACTACAAAGAAAAAAAAGAGAGGCGGTATAATGATACTTACGTCGTAGGGATCGTTCTGACGTTATCGCTCCTCGATTTCGTGCCCGGGATGTTAGTATTCTTTGAAACCCTTTAGAGAGCTCAAGGATAGGTTTTTATGGTGTTTTCTAGTCGGTCTCTATGTAAAAGTGAAGAGAGAGACGAGCTAAAACCTATATATAAACTTTTGAAAAGTCAAAGAGGTGCTAGCTTGGCACCCTCGCATTGGCCTATCTTCCGACACTTATATCTTTTTATCTGGATGTCGTATGAACAAACGGTTAAGTGCATTGGAAACTACTTTCTAAGACCTTCAATTTGGTATATAATATGTACCAAAAAGACCTCGTATAGCACACAAAATTCATTTCTCAAAAAACTTACAAGGCAAATCCTTAGTCGGTTTTTCCGCAATTTAAATCCGATTTTTCTCAAACTTTATATTTTCTATCCAAACATTATATTAGTCATATTATGACTTTAAACTCATTTAAATCATGATTAACAAGTCTCATATTCATTATACGTCACTTCGGGACGCACATGGTTTAACAATATCGAAATCCACTTTCGTGAGAAAATGGAGCGCAACAAGTCATATGGCATACATATATGAATGAATAATTACATTTATGTATTTTGTTTAATGAAGAGAATTATTTTACAGGTTAAATTTCATGCATGGATTTTACTGTTTAAAATGTTTATGTTTCGAAAGACTTCCGCATGCATAAAAGAGAAGATTTATATATGATTTGGTTCGCTTGGATCGGTTAGCGTGTCGAGTGTCGAGTGCCGGTCACGTTTGTGACAGCGACAATGATTCTTCCAATGTTCAGAATCAGCCATGGCTACGGTTTGTTCTACTGTTGCAGGAATTCTACAACCAAATTATATCTGTTGCATGTTCTTACCATATCGAATTATGTTTTCGTTTTTAAACATGTTATTAAATTAATTCAAGACTCGAACTAAGAGGAGGGGGAAAATAATGAGGAGAAGGGGTCAAATATTTCACAATTGAGAATAATTACAGTATAGACAGTATATTTTCTCTATAGAGTTGTGCTAGAAAATAATCACAAAACAGACAAAAGAAATATTTCAATTTAAATATCTCAACTTTAGATACATCATTTCTAACTATTTCACGAAAACCAAAATTTTAGGCAAGTATGAAATGCTTCTCCGGATGTTACCTTCGAAACTCGACGTCGGATCATGAATTGGCAAACGCGAAAGTGGGAAAAAGAAATGGACATTAAACCTAACTTAATCTTAAAAGTTAGTTTAAGAAGTAAGGATTAAATAGACCTTTCATTCCTTAGGATGGGGAACTAGTCAAGTCTCAGTCACCGCCTCACAAGTATTATTCCAAATAAGATAAATGACAAGGGAAGAAATTTGCTATCATCTCTAGGAAAATGATTTTGCTTTCACTTGACATCCTTTTGAATTCACACTTGACATAATTTTATCCCCTATATTTTCTTTATTTTGTTCGAGTTTGGCTTTGCATGTTCTGTCACTTGATTCACGCTAGGAACTAGGGCGTTCGAATGAAATAATGACCACATGACATAGATTGATTGCGGAACCAATGAAGTTCACTTATTTTGTTAACCCCATAAATAAAATGGTTTGGAGTTGGATTTTCTATTTAATCTATATAATTAGTGTAACAGCCAAACTCATTAGTACTATTGTCCGTTTTGGGTTTAGGCCCCTTGGCTTTAAAACGCATTACTAGAGTCTAAAGCTTGTTTACTTATATACTCAACATCAAGCTTGTTTACTTATATATATATATACCCAACAATTCTTCCGTGTTTTGCCGATGTGGGATTCGCCTGGGTGTCACACACCCCCTTAGGACTTGTTTACTTATATACTCAACATTTCTCCCGTATTTTATCGATGTGAGATTCGCCTGGGGTGTCACTATCGTATTTTTACGATGTGGGATTCGCCTGGTGTGTCACATACACCCCCCCTCCCCCCCCCCTTTAGGGACTAAACATCCTCGTTGAGGTTTGTCTCACCACCTTCTCAAAGATGCGGGTTTCACGATGTGTGATTCGCCTAAGCTCAGTTGACCGTTGAGGCTTGCCCCACCATCTTTCTAGGTTGCACACGAAGTGGTTCTAATATCATTTGTAACAGCTTATCCTATTAGTGATATTGTCCATTTTTTATCTAGACCCGCACATATTAAAATGCGACACTATGAACTTAATCGTTAACTTTCGTATGTATAAGAATCATTTAATTTGCTTGTAACCAAAGATTTGTTTGAAAAAAACTGAAGAAATTGTTAGGATTTTGCCCTGAATTTTTAATTTTATTAGGACTCTTTTTTCTTGAAGGAATGGAAAAAGACTCCTAAAAGGATTAAATCTCCTTAATATGTCTTATCCTTTTTTTGGAAGACAAGTTTTGCACATCTATAAATAAGGACCTCTACTTCTCACAAAAAAACAACAAATATCCACAATGTAGTCATTAAAGAGTTTTGTTTAGGGAAGATTTTTCTGTCGATAGTTTTTCTTCTTTTATATTACTTTTATCATATGTAGATCAATTGATCAAACCATTATAAAATATTATGCTTAGTTTAGTATATTTTTCTTTTGTCGTCATGATTTATCGTCCACCAAACTTTGTATTGTTAGTTTCCGCATGCACCATGTTATTTTAATCCGAAAAAGTGGTATCAGAGCCAATGGTTCAGATTTAATGGTTGAACGAGGTTGAAGGCAGATTCAATGCGTGTTTAGATCAAGACGATAATGAAGATTTATTCAACATGCTACATGCGAAGAGAAATTTACAATACAATTGTATTCAAAACGCCTGCTGCTGCATTTTTATTGGAAAAAAAAAACTCTTTCTAACCCATATTTTGGCCGGTTTTAACCAATGCCAGTTTTAAGTCATGCCTACTTGCAACGCATGAGTTCCAATGCCAGTTTTAACTCATGCTTCTTTTTAATGCATGAGCTTCTTTTTAACCCATGTTTATTCTTAACACGTGAGCTCCTTTTAACCCATACTTGGGCTTCGTTTAACCAATACCAAGATTTTAAACCTATACCGATTTTTAATCATGGCAAGCAGCAGTGATGAAGATTATGTGAAGAAGATGGATCAACTTTGTCAAGGAAATTCAGGCCAAGGGGAGATTGTTAGGATTTTGCCCTGAATTTCTAATTTTATTAGGACTCTTTTTTCTTGAAGGAATGGAAAAAGACTCCTAAAAGGATTAAATCTCCTTAACATGTCTTATCCTTTTCTTGGAAGACAAGTTTTGCACATCTATAAATAAGGACCTCTACTTCTCACAAAAAAACATCAAAAATATCCACAATGTAGTCATTAAAGAGTTTTGTTTAGGGGGAGATTTTCTCTCGATAGTTTTTCTTCTTTTATATTACTTTTATCATATGTAGATCAATTGATCAAACCATTATAAAATATTATGCTTAGTTTAGTATATTTTTTTTTTGTCGTCATGACTTATCGTCCACCAAACTTTGTATTGTTAGTTTCCGCATGCACCATGTTATTTTAATCTCTAACAGAAATTTACTTTTTGGTCAATGGCGTGGTACTATTCATAAAAGCAGTAAAATCTATCATAGCCAGGAATCAAGATAAGGGAGAGGAGGAATTTGAGGGAATAAGGGAAAGCACAGCACCCTCATCAACAAGCAGCTGCGTTATATCTTCATAGCCCAAAAACCTGGCAATAGAAAGAGGAGTATCACCTTTCTTGTTCCTAACATTCACATTGGCTCCTCTGTTTAGCAGTACTTCTACCGTTTGTGCACATCCACCTTCGACGGCCATGTGCAGGGGAGTGTGGCCTTCTGCATCCTGGCATTCTAAGTCAGCTCTGAATTCTGCGAGTATCATTACTGCATCTTTGTTCCCTTTAATCGCTGCAACATGAAGAGCTGTCAGACCATATTGGTCGCAGAAGTTGGTGCTTGCTCCCTTTTCGAGCAGCGTCTCGAGCAGCTGGAGATCTCCACGTCTTGCTGCATGGAGCACTGCTTCTCCTCTTTCGAGAATTTTAACAACTACCTCCTGCAACATTACTTATATGATCGCTGGATGTTACAGAAAAGGGAAGCATAACTGCAATGACACCAGACTAGCTCTTTACGCACATGGTAGACAGGGCAAAGTTTGGGGTAGGCCAGTCAACTAGATTACAATTTTGAACCACTTTGTTTTAATCCGCTGAAAAATATTGGTTTAATCGGCTATTTTGGCTCGAAATAACTGCTATTAATTAATCTCCAATGAGAACAAATTCAGTAATAATTAAAACATTTTTAGCTCATAGTGGCTGTCAAAACACTCATATTCGGCATTTGTTAACAACTTTCTTGAGCCCTTATTTAAAATTCCATCAGCAATGACATTTTCTTACAATTGAAGGCTACGATGACTGATTATTAGATTACTGTTAGAAGTGCTGTTTCAAGATAAATTGAGAAGTTCACTCCAACATTCAAATTTAAGGAAGAAATAAGTTGAAATACTTGTTAATAAGTAAGAGCTAATTTGTAAAAAAGTGAGAATGGTAAGACTAGTCGACCACTAGTAGGGGTATATCTTTGTACACGTTTCAAGGATTTCTCAAATAAACATGCTTTCACTTTTGTTTCTACAAAATTTATAGGACCGTTTGGCCATAGGTTTTGCTAAAATAAATTTGGATTTTATTTGACAAATACATGTTTGGTCATATACTTTGGCAAAATCCCAAATCCTAAAATCAGCTCAATAGGTGGTTTTAGGCCAAAATATCACTATTACACATTTTAAAAATTGCCCCAAACTTTTGTATTTTATAAAAGAACCCACCATTTATTATTTTGTGACAATGTTGTTTTATCTTCACGGTCATCTGATAGGGTATCATGTAGTTCATTATAAAAATGATAATTTTGTACCAAATTTATTTATGTTCGGGAATATGATTTGCGATAATATAATGAATGTTATTGATAATGGTATTGTTGGGTATTTGTGATGGTTTTTAGAACTTGTGGGTATAACTTATGTTTCATATTTTTTCAAAATAAATTTAGAAAATATATTTTAAAAACGAATGTCCAAACACATTTTCATCTTCAAACCAAACTTCACCCAAATCAAATTTTTCAAAACATATTTGAAAATTTATAGTTAAACGCTAGCATAGTGTCTTTAGAAGATATCAATATGGCGAATGTTCTATTTATAGACGCTTGGCCCTTATTATTACTAATACTTTTCTTGTTAAATCCTCCTTGGGATCGAAGGAGTTTGGCACAGATCCCCTACCAGTATATATAGCAAAAAAAATTACAAGAAAGTAGAGGTTAAAATAACACCCCAACTCTTCGGGTTATAGTGCGGTTTATATCTCTTGTGTGACTTGCAGGCTATTATACAGGGGAAGGTTTACCCAGTATGCACAAAGTGCTCACCCAAAGAGCAGAAGGTGTAACAGAGATTTTAGCGGCTGCGAATTTCCCCTCTTACCAAAAAAATTACACCCCAACACAAAACAGGAATAACATGCTCATTTCCGTACAGAAGGATTACACAACTAGGACTAAAGCGAGGGCCAATCTCAATTAAATTAAACTCACAAAAAGATTTTGAACAAATGTGGAATCTGATCATGAGACAGATTCTACATTTGTTCAATCCTAGCTTAACCAATGCCTTTCCACATGTACAATTTGGCCTTTATTTACGCCCCTGTTACAGTACCATTATTTGAGCATTCCAGAAAAGAAATATGCATTTTTTTCACAATGTATATGAACTATGTGAAGTTGGATCGTAACAGAAACAATCCAATATTACCCTAAATAGAGCCCGAGACTCGATGCATTCTTCAATAAATTCGATCACTTTACTCCCTCCCTTTCATTTTATGTGATTCAATTTTTTTTAATTTGTTTCAAAAAATAATTTTAAATTCCATAGTTTAAAGAAATATTTATATCATGTTTAAGATTGTATACCGCTAAAATCGGAGAGACCGATTTTATGATTATTATGGTTTTTCACTAACCACCTTCAGAAGGCTCGAGGCACAGCTCGAGATTCGACCCCGAGGGTTCCCTATGCTCGACCTCGGGGCAGTGTAAATCGGTGGCTATCATGGACGAGCGAGAAACTCCCAAAAGGCACGTGGTTAGAGTTGACCAGGTCTGCTAGAATAGTACAAGTCCGTACCGTGACATTAAATAGTTGTACCAGTTGCATATCTTTGTAATAAATGTTTATATATGTTGGGATTCTCTCCTTCTTGCACATATGATATTGAATACAAGAACATTTTCTGCTCTCTAACTTAAACATTTTCCATTGTTAATTTCTTCAATTTATTTCTTACATTTATTGTGTTCCATTTATTGTTCTTCATTTATTACTCATCATTGATCATAAAAAGGCCCTCTTCGAGGCCCTTATAGTTGTTTAGCTTCCATCGATCGTCCACTATCGATATTGTACCTCGACCTCGAGGCCCTATCTCGACCAGTTCGAGACCTCGATTTCGGGCAGTGTAGGTTGCATATTCTTGATATCTTTTACTCTTATCTTATTTCCCTAACTCACACCTAGCATCCATTGCTTAACACCTAGCAGTAAAATAAATCACATATTTTTAAAACCACAAATCAAATTTAATTGTCATTACCGTTTTCAAGGTAAACAAAGACCACATAGTTTAAATTTCATGCCACATAAATTGGAATAAAAGGAAATTTTTGTAAAGAAATATTATATCATGTTTAAGATACAATTCTTATGATGCTATTGGTATTGCAATTTTTTCTTAAATTTTTTATCTAGTCAAAATCCGAGATGGTATACTCCTTCCGTTCTAGTTAGGGGTGTTGAAACCGAACCAGAAAATCACACCAAACCGAAAAGTCAAACCAAACCGATTAAAAACCGATTAGGTTTGGTTTGATTTGATTTGGTATTGAGTAAGAAAATCCAAACCAGCCCGACATATAAATATATAATTTTTTATATACTTTTAAGATTTTATATAGAATTTTCTTTAGAAAATGTCTAAAAATTGGGATTCTCTCATGGGATGTAATATTTAATAGAATTATGAAGTGCATCTTTATTTATTTACGTTAAATAATAGTTGTATCATCACTTTCATTATCAAGTGTCACTGAAATGCGTCAATTTCTATGTTCTTTCATATTCATATGTCAATAACTATTAGATTTTTTAATATCTCTTTCGAATTTGAAATGGTAGTTTGATAATTTTAGGATTAAATAGAACATATCTTTATTAGGTTTCATATTTATTTTATGCTTAATTATTAAATTTGGTTAACTTTGAAAGCGTACATAAACAAAAAATTATTTTTAGACGACTAAGGAAATAACTATATGTGTTACTAAAACAATTCTCCCATAAGAATATTTTAATAGATCATATGTTTGTTCGTTTTTTAAATTTTTACTAAATATGTATTCGCTTATCAAAACTTTATCTATAACTTTAATGAAATAAGATTGAAATAATTTACATAAAACAAAAAAAAAATGAAAAACCCAAAAAAACCGACAAAATCGAACCAATCCAAACCGATATTGGTTTGGTTTTGATAAAAATTGAAACTGAACTAACGCGGTCCATGTATACCCTTAGTTTCAGTTATGTGAACCTATTTCCTTTTTTGTCCGTTCTAAAAAGAATAAATTATTTCTAAATTTTGAAACAATTTAATTTAAATTTACAATTCTACCCTTAATGAGAGACTTTTATAATTACCCAAATACTCTGGGAAAGTTTTAGACTTATTTAGAACCACAAATTTTAAAAAAATTCTTTTTTTTTCGTAATAATTTTATTATTGCGTTCCATTTATTGTTCTTCATTTATTACTCATCATTGATAATAAAAAATCCCTCTTCGAGGCCCTTATAGTTGTTTAGCTTCCATCGATCGTCCACTATCGATACTGTACCTCGACCTCGAGGCCCTATCTCGACAAGCTCGAGATCCCAATTTCGGGCAGTGTGGTTTGTATATTCTTGCTATCTTTTACTCTTATCTTATTTCCCTAACTCACACTTAGCATCTATTTCTTAACAACTAGCATTAAAATAAATCACATATTTTTAGAACCACAAATCAAATTTAATTGTCATTACCGTTTTCAAGATAAACAGTTTGGCGCCCACCATGGGGCTAAAAATAATAGTGATTATTTTGGTTCTGGTTTACTGAAAAACTCAAGTCATTTTTCACACTTTTTCTTGTCCAAGAATCTTTGATTTCAGGTCAAAATGTCTAACTCAGTAAATGCCCATGAAAACAACGGCTCTGAGGACCATGGAGAGAATGGTGTAGCTGTTTCAGGCACCGGTGTACCACTGCAAAACCTTGAGGACGCACCAGAACCAATTCCCGTGGACCTAGGCTCGCGCAACGCCCAACACGTCGATATAAACTCCCATACTGACGGGGGTATACACCGAGAAAACGAACAGGAGGCTCAGAAAACTCTAGCTCAGGAGGAAAGAGAGGTTAGCCTTCACGTTATTTTTGAAATGTTGCAGGCACAACAGTTGGCGATTGCTCAGCTGCAAAGCCACCGAAAAACTCCACGCACAGCCGCACCGAAAATGGCTCCTCGAGTCGAACAGGTACCGGAGAGGTCGAGCAACAACGGGTCAGCAGCCGACCCCGCTGTTATAAAAATGCTCGAGGACCTCACGAAGAGGATTGAATCAGGCGAAAAGAAGATAGAAGCTAACGACAAAAAGGTGGAGACCTACAACTCTAGGGTCGATCCGATCCCTGGCGCACCCCCAATTCTGAAGGGTGTGGATTCAAAGAAGTTCGTGCAAAGGCCATTCCCATCAAGTGCGGCTCCGAAGCCCATTCCGAAAAAAATCAGAATGCCAGATCTCCCGAAGTACAACGGGACCTCGGACCCCAACGAGCACATCAATGCCACTTGTGTTGTAAAAGGAAACGACTTGAAGGAGGACGAGATTGATTCAGTCCTATTGAAAAAGTTCGGAGAAACATTATCAAAGGGGGCCATGATGTGGTATCACAATCTAACCCCGAAGTCAATAGACTCATTTGCCATGCTGGCAGATTCTTTTATAAAGGCACATGTCGGTTCCATCAAGGTTGCAACAAGGAAATCCGATGTCTTCAAAATCAAACAGAGAGAAAACGAGATGCTAAGGGAATTTGTATCTCGCTTTCAAATGGAGCAAATGGAACCACCGGTCTCCGATGACTGGGCAGTGCAGGCCTTCACCCAAGGCTTGAATGAACGAAACTCAATAGCTTCAAAACAACTAAAGCAGAACTTGGTAGAATATCCCGTCGTCACTTGGGCGTATGTCCATAACCGATATCAATCAAAGATTAGGGTAAAGGACGACCAACTAGGAGCCCTCTCGGGCTCGGTATATCCTAGCAGGCTCCAGGCAAAGGAACCAAGGCCAAACAAGGAAAGGTATCAACCATACACAGAAGATCGGAGAAACGCCCCAAGGCGTAACATACCTCGAAACGACCGTAGGGCAGATCGGGATCAGAACCCTCGGGGATTCGTAAGCAGAACCGGTTTCGACATACATGCAAGTCCGGTGGAGGCACCCCGACTATCTGAGTATAACTTCAACATCGATGTTTCGGACATCGTATCGTCCATAGGTAAAATCAAAGACACCAGGTGGCCAAAACCCATACTATCCGAGAATTCATCAGCGACCGAGCTAAAAATCAATTTCGGGAAAGAGAAGAAAACAGGAAAAACGAAACAGAAGAGCCACAACATGTCATTCACATGATCATGGGAGAAATCGACATCCCACAGGAACCCATCGTCATACGAACAAAAATATCCATCACCAGGGAAAAGCGAATTCGAGGTTACATACTTGAGGACGCTCTCACACTCAGCGACGGGGACATCGAGACCCTTTCTCAACCTCACAACGACGCATTGGTAATTTCTTTTCTTGTGAATACGTTTCAAATTAAAAGTGTGCTTGTGGATCCAGGTAGCTCGGCCAACATAATCAGGTCGAGGGTGGTGGAGCAGCTCGGACTGCTCGACCAAATCGTGCCCGCCTCTCAAGTCCTCAACGGATTCAACATGGCTAGAAATACAACGAAAGGGGAGATCACCTTCCTAGTCAGCATGGCCGGCACAACCCCAAATACCAAGTTTCACGTCATCGACGGAGACATGAGGTACAATGCCTTGATGGAAAGTCCATGGATACACTGCATGAGAGCCGTACCATCAAACCTTCATCAAATGATGAAGTTTCCAACAAAGGACGGAATTAAAACGGTATACGGGGAGAAGCATGCAGCAAGGGAGATGTTCGCGATGCACGATGTGACACCGGCATGGACACTTTGTACATCGACGGAGCCAGAGGATAAGCAGACAACCAAGTAGCAGTCACAAGCTACATTCTCAGTTGTGCCCGAATGAATGAGTAAAGGACCGTATCGTGTCCTCGGAACAAGTAGTTGAAGCATATCGAGGCTCGAACGCCATCACTGCTAAGGTATAACCGTCTCCCTTTTTACTTACATTTTACACTAACATATGTGCAGATGTCCGATTAAAATAATCGAAGCACCTTCCAGCTTGAAGACCTTAGGTTTTAAAGCATACGTTGCGCTCTTTTCCCCTCATATATAATTTTGTCCCAAAAGGGTTTTACCGGCGAGGTTTTTAAAGAGGAAACATCTATGTGCTACCTAAGGAGGACTCAACAAGTATTCAAGGCTTCTCCTCAATCAACCTCGAATACTAAGGGGCATCCCCCCAGGAGATCACCTCTTCGGAGAGGTCGAAATAAGTCAAAGAGGGTCTCGACAGGAAAATGATGTATCGGGCCAAACGGTCAAGTGAACCATGTCCGCATAGAATAATCGAACCCTCGAAAGAAAAAACATGTATACTTGTACCAAGTAATCAGAGGAGTACCGTTTATCCCCAAAAGCTTTGCGGTTTCAAAACGTTTGCTATTTCCACAAGAAACGACCCAAGGGCCAGGAAGTTCCCGAGCACTCGGGGACTCGCACCAAAAGCCCAAAGCTGTAAGACCTTTGGGCCGGATACTTCGAGCTCACAAGCCATCAACAAGGCAACATCAAGTTTACAAGGAACAGCTCCAGAGCCAAAAAACTTTCGATGTATCCGGGATTGTCATCGACGGTCATCCCATCAAAACTATCAAAAACTCGAGGCCATAAGACCTGAAGAGGGCAACCTCGAGCGCAAAAAGCCCTCCACAAGGCATCATAAAAGACCTCCATGAGGCAATATCAAAATTGTAAGACCTCAAGCAAGGCATGAATCATACTTGCACCAAGTAACCAAAAATTTATAAGACCTTACAAAAGGCATAATCTCGATCCTAAAGTCGAGGCTATACATTCAAACTTGTAAGACCCCTAAAAAGGCATACCCTCGATATAGACACCGAGGCTACCTCACTCGTGGACTAAAAGGCTACGGACAAAACACAACGACTACGGTCAAATGGCTACGGCCAAACACAACGACTACGGTCAAAAGGCTACGGACAAACACAACGACTACGGTCAAAAGGCTACTGCCAAACACAACAACTACGTTCAAAAGGATACGGCCAAACACAACGACTCGGGGACGCCCGACCGTCGCCATAAAATCACAAATACTTCGAAAATACTTCGAAAAGAATCGGTTAATCATGCTACCCTCGACATAAAGAAAAAGAGCTTCGATCAACTCTAATAATGAAGGCTTCGAGACAATTTATCCATCGAGCGACACCTCCCGAGGTGCCCTTTTACCGTCACACAACGGCTCACAATCGAGGTTCTTATCGAGCCGTCGAAGAGTCGGATGAACACAAAAACTTCAAAAAACCTTTATCGAGGGAAAAATATAGCCATACTAAGAAGTTCATATCAACCTAACGCGTAAGAGCCTAAGCACCAGCTTAAAAAGCCTCAGGGCTAAGCCAAAAACCTAAGGGTCGATGAGCTCGAGTCGAAACCCGACTCGAGGACTGAGCCCTAAACGGTTAACTAAAAGCGCCTAAGGTCCAATACTTAAGAGCCTACGGGCCAGCCTAACAAGCCTCCGGGCCAATCTATAAACCTAAGGGTTTTTCTCACCTCGAAGTCCAATTCATCAGACTAGCTATCGACGGTCGAAATTCAAGACAAAAAAGAAGATACAAGCAAACTCGCAGTACCAAAGGATTTTTTTTCATATATATATATATATATATATATATATATATATATATATATATATATACACACAAAGCTCCCACACAGAGAGATATATAGAAGAGAAAAAA